>VZTO01007810.1:35634-47378 GCA_013400615.1 Syrrhaptes paradoxus | reverse complement strand
TGGAATCTAGCATTTTCCAGGGAAATCAGCTTTCACTGTGGGCTGCCAGGGCCAAATGAGCTTCATAAAGCACCTGCAAATCTGAGCATCAAGCAATTATTCCACTATCTTGCCTAAAAACAAAAGAGGCCCTGCCCTTTGGTCACCTCTGACCTTTTCCAGCTAACATAAACTAATTATATTTGCTGCAGGAGGAGGAAGAGGGGTAAAACCCACCACCTGAAATCTCTCAGCGGGTCTTGCGGGGACCTTTGGTAGTACTGGCAGGTTTGTGGGGTGTCTTCTGGCTCCTTCATGAGCTTATACCACCAGGGAGCTCCTTTGCTGGAGAGCTTCAAAAGATCCCCGGGGGACTGAACCCCATCCTGCCTAAAGGGGAGCTGGGAGCGGGGCTGAGTCCCCACCGCCCCGGGACAAGAGCGCCTTTGTTCAGCATCACTTAGCAGCAATTACAGCCCGTCAAAACAGTTTTTGTTTTAGGACAACGTGTTAATGGGCCCACGGTTGGGTGTGAGAAGTAACCCAAGCCACATGCACTGAAGCAAGGTTAGAGGTTAATTGAGACTTTCTAACACAGTGCATGAGATTTTTGCAACCTTTTGCAGTGAGGGAAGTGGGGAACAAAAAGGAGATAATGTGATACAATTAGTCGGAAAGCAGGAGGGTCAAAATTCCCAGATGGAAAGGAAAACTGGCCAAGTGAATCAGGCCAGATGGGCCACCTGGACCATATTGAATGCCAAAAATAGCTTCAGTCCTCCGTCTGGTGGATGAGGCAGTAGGTGGTATGTCTGTCCTTCACAGTGGATTTAAAAAAAACCAAAAACCAAAAAAAAAAAACAAACAAAAACCCCAAGGTCTATATTGATGCAGTTTCTATTCTAGATCTATGATCATTAGTGTAGTTCATATTTTTATATTTATTTTCTTTATTTCAAAGTCATCTCATGTTAACTCAGCAGCCTCCTTCAGACATGCTCATGGTACTGGTCTGCTGATAAACTTTGAGCTTTCAACTGTTTGTGTTGCTTTCCCCTGTGCGAACCTTCAGAGTGTTACTAACTAAAGCGTTAATACTTGAAGACAGATTTGGTGGCAGGGGTTCCCCCTGGTCAGCGTGAAGGTGTTTCAGTGTGCCCAAGGTAACCACCTGCCCCCCACTCGCCTCCCTCTGCAGCCAGTGCCTGTGTGCACACTGTGCCTGGAGCTGGAGATTATACTGGTTACAGTCCCCAGAGATGTGTCTCTGGGTCTGCCTTCCTTAGAAGATCGACAGGGCTGATGTGCTCATCCCCTTACTCGGTGCTGCGTCATTTCTCTTTTGTATTTTGTCATTTTTCAAGACCTCTGCAGGGTGATATGTAAAACAGGAAAAAAAAATTCTCCTGTTTGCCTCCAGCTTGCATTCAAAATGAACTGCAAGGTGACTGGAAGTGCCAAGTCATTTTTGGCACCTGTTCAGCACTTATTTGTTTTCCTAGAGCCAGTGTGATTAGTTTCCTTCACTATCTCGAGACCATATTGGCTTCCTCTATTGAAGCTGAATCATCTGCTGCAGGTGCCTGTAACTCCTTTTCTGTATCACGTCCTAAAGTTTGGAGAAACCACACATAATGAGTGTGACATGCAGGAAATGGTGCCACCTGTGTGTCCATTGCCAATAACTGCCCTTGCCTTGCTGCCTCAGCAGCTTGTATGTGCTGGATTTGACAGCCCTCGGTTGCTGCCTTCACCCCCCCCAGTGTGCTGGATGAGGCTGATGTCTAATGAGAAGCCGCTGCCAGCCCTGGGGTACCTGGTACAAGGTCAGTAAAGCCCAGCGGGGCTTCATTAATGAGGACTGGTCTGCTGGAGAAGGAACATTGGCAGGGGGACAATGGCACTGTGCAGCCTTCAGAGCTTGGACCACCAGCTTGGCAGCAAGGGAAAAGCAACAAGTTAGTAGGGCAGTGGATTACCGAAGCTGAACCCAGCTTTGCTGCTGCTGCACCTCTCTTTTTCTATCTTTTCTTCTCTCTTCGTATGCCTGAAAGCACATGTGAGTAGGAGGAAGGGGTAGGAAGAGTAATGGGGATGTAGGAAAACTCGGGCAAAAGGGGAAGGGCATAACAGAAGTGGGAGAAAATGGATGGCATTTCATATCTGTGGATTACCTAATGTGCTTTGTCTAATTCCAAAGTTCAAAGTGGCCTTGCGACTGCACAGAAAGAGGAAAATAGGGGAGGCTTGAAATGAGAGCAGAGACCAGCTGTTCGGAAGGTGTAAATGAGAAAAGTGACTGTGATTTGAACAAGCCTGGCTGTCCTCGAGCAGGATCTCACTGTGTAACCAGAACACTGACAGGGGTAAAAAGTTATATAGGACATCCAGACGGTTCTAGGAATGGGAATCATCAACAGGAAATTAATAACCCCCTAAGCTTTCATGGAGGACAGCAAGCAGACAAATCTGGTAGCTCTGTGTTCATGCATGATCCTCTCCTGTGCTGTAAATGTGCCCAAAGTGAGTGCTCTTCAGAAGATGCTGCAGTGAATGCATTGCAAGGGTACATAATATGTTAGAACCTGTGCTCACCATAGTTACTTTTCTACCCAGGTGTGAATCTCCGATGAACACTATCCCTGAATTTCACTGGCTTTTCCTCTTATCCAGCTTGCTCTAGTAGTTGTTTGTAGGGGTGCACCTACCTGGTGGCTGGGGAAGCCAGAGCAGAATAAAGCAAAGGGAACTAAAAAAAGACAGATTTGAACACAATACAAGGCTGGGTGGTTTGTTTGTTGGTTTATTTGTGGGTGGTTTTTTCCCTTCTCTCTGAAGCAACAGAGATTGGCTCCATCTGAAGGTAAAATGTTGGGTGACTGACATATGCTGGTGTTCCTGCTGCTCCTGAGCAAGCTTCCCAGTGTTTTGTCCAACAGTTCTTACTCTCCTTTGGCAGTATTTGGTTTTGTGGTAGTTTTCACTGAAATACTTAGCTTTTTCTTCGTAAGGCCAGGGGGCGCCTGTGTCTTCTAGCACATGGGACAAACCTTTTGGGGATTCCTCTCAACTTCAGTCTGCACTTGGCTGTGGTGTTGGAGGAGGTCTGCAGGAAACTGTCCTCTCCAGTCTTCTGTTCCTTTCACCCACTAATTTTACAAATCCAAGAAAAAAATGTCCAACCCAAAACACTTGAGCAAATGTTTTGTGAACTTAAATTCTTACTGGTTCTGGCTATTGTCACAGATCACTTCAACCTTATTTTCTCTAAATCTCTCTTCTTCCAAGGTCGACTGCTTTTCCTTTGTGATTTGTTGTTCTTCACTGTGTTGAAGATCTCTTCAGTGTTTCAACTACAAGTGTAAAAAAAAACTAATGCCTCATGCTCTGCCAATCTATCCGAGCAGATAAGAAGGTCATGTCTTTATTAAACATCAAGTTGAATTAACTTCACATTGTGAAACACAGTAGCTATAGCTTCACCTCATGTAACAGCTAGAGGTCTGGCTCCTAGTAAAAACATTGCTTGGTTTAAGCCAGTTCCTCCCATGATTTCTGGCTGGTACAAATTGCCTAAAATATTACAATATGGAAGAGGAAAACTCTGAGACTGTGTTTTGAGCATAGTTTGTCACTATAAATGGCATTAGTTTAAGGTACAGCTACTGCAAGATGTGGTATAGCTTTGACTTTGTTGGCTGGCTGTTGTAGTTGGAAGAAATCGTGCTTGAACATGCTGATGTGAATAGGTTCCAAGTGCGTTAAAAACAAGCTTGCAACAGATTTCTTGAGGGTCCCATCAGAATGAATATCCACTCATCACGAAGGTCATGCCTGTTGATTGCAATGGACGTGCCTCAGAAGAGGACTGTAAAAAGCTGGTCTCTATGTGTGTGTACGAGTTGGAAAATACTCCTACTACTGATCCTCTTGGTTTTACACCCAGCAAGGGACCAGTCATAACCTTGTACTGCAGTCAGGTAACTCAGCTGCAATTCCTTATCTTTTGGATTCAAGAATGTGTATGTTAGCTTTCTTTTGAATAGCTCTAAGTATTAAAGCCAAATGATTTATTTCATTTCTCATTAGGAAAGGTTAAAAATTATTAAGCCAGTTAAAAGAATAACTTTGAATTTGGAACAGAGAAGTGAAGTAGGATTAATGGTGAGCTCATTTCTCCACTGTGGATGTTCAATAGTAGCTGAAGATTTCCCAAACAGTAAATATCTGCTTTTAAAGTTTGGGAAAAGCACAGTAGGAAATAAAAATAAGGTTACTTAGCCAATGAAACACAGATTAGTCAGAACAAAATACAGTTTCAAGTACAGGAACTATAGGAATACTTCTGTTGTCCTTGAGCTGCCTACTTCTGGAATGAAGGTTCAACTCAACTTGATGAGAGTTATTGCTACCCAGTGCTTATGCTGTCTTTTACCTAATATCTTTTTTAAATGTTAGTTCATTGCCAGCAACAAAAATAAGGTTAAATTTGAAAATTTAGAAAAGTTTGATCAGCTCTAACAGGATAAATGTAGAAATGAAAGGAAATCTCCAACCAAAAGAAGAGAGACATTGATTTTTTTTTTGGTTGGTTGTTGTTCATTGTTTTCTAAATTTTTTTTCTGTTAGTTTGGGAGTTCGGCCTTTTTTCCCCCTAAGATGATGATCTGGCTGATTTTAACAGAGCTATCCCATGCTGATGGTGCTGTAAATGAGGGGAGAGGCAGGTATATCACAGTAAAAAAAAAAAAGGAAAAGCAGTGTACAGTGATGCTCCTCCAAGCAGTGGGGATGTTGCACCTGCAGCATTGCTCATGCAGTCGGCACAGGGATCTTCTGTGGAAACTCTTGCTTGAATCCTTGAAAGCTGGGTGTAGGACAAGGAGCAAAAAAAGCATATTTTCTGAGAGGTAAGGGGTTTTCAGTTTGCCCCCCAGTGAAGTCACTGACAACTGCAGTGTTAAAAACCCGGGCAGACCTGACAGCCCCAGCGCTTTGGTTTGAGGTGTTTCCAAACACACCATTCCCTGCCTGTTGCCTCAGAGTGAACAGATGGAAAGTGTTACCAGTAAAACACATATTCATAGGCTTTCTGGTTCTCTTTAGCAAAAGCCTTACAAAAGACTTCAAATTAGTGCCTGAAGGTAGAGGAAGTCTTTAGTAGCACTGGAGAACTGCTGACTCAGCCTGTTCTAAACCAAAAATCCAAGGGGACCTGCTTTCCACCTTCAGAGTTTCCACCATTGATGGAGATTCCTTCAGAATCAATTACATTACTCTCAAATGTCTTTTTAAGTTTAATGAGTCTGGGTAAATCCCAAGAGTTACTCATGAGCCATAGCTCAGTGAATGGCAGGCACAGCCAACGAATGTCAATATATGACCCAAGAAAAGATCATGTCTGATAAGTCCAATCTCACCGGCGATGTGCACTCCTGTGTTTTTCTTCCTTTTAATCTCACACCTTCCTGCCCCACACATTGCTGAGCCAGGCCATGTGTGTGCCCAGGAGGGGCATGCGGGTGTAGGACGGGGGCAAGTTTTAGCCTGGCCACGTGTTGACATCTTCCTGTTCCTGGTTCAGCAGCACATCTTCCCTGGCCCCAGCTCTGTGCAGGGAACAGCCGTAGCAGAGGAGCGAAGGGCTTAATGGGGGTTTAAATACATACCTGTGTCTCTGACTGTGACCATGTGCACACCAATAGCTGTAGAAGTTCAACAGAGTCATGTAAGTACTTATAAAATACACAGTCATTTAAAATATGGTGATTTAGCCTATTTTTGCATTGTTTGGACTAGATACTCAATGAGCAGAGTTAGTGTCAGTGTAGCTAGTCTGAGGGATTTGTTCTTAGATTTGCTTATTTTCACCTATGATGTTCTGATAAATTCCCCCTGACCGTCATCTTCCCCCACCCCCTGGGAGAGCAGGTCTTCTCTCAATTTTGGTGGTCCCTGTTTGGAGCAACTCCACTGGTGCTCTGGGTTCTGTGTTTGTCGTGGCAATCATAAATATGCAAATGTATAACAAGACAGTGATGATAGCATCTCTGTCACAACCTGCTCCTTGCTTTGATTTCATTGAAAGCCCAGAGATGCTGTAAGGGTGACCTTTGTGGTTTTGTTTGGGCTTTGGAACAAAGCAAAAGGTAAAATTTACTGTAACTCTGATATTACTGTAACGTGAATATTGGGAGGCTGTGTGTAATATGATGTCTAAGAAGGTGTGGTAGAGAACATGGACACCCAGAATCATGACTGTCTTGGAGAGGCTGCACAGGGACTGATTGTTCACTGTCTCATCCAGCACAGTAGTGCAGTGATACAGCATCTGTGGTAAGTTCATGAAATCCTTGCCTGAGCCATCTGGGACAGAAATATTTCACCTTGGGGCTAAAAGGATTTCATATCTCCTATTTGATTCTTTGTGCAAAATCCAGCTTGCAGCTGCAGTATGTGGCATCCAAAAGATTCAAACCCATACTTTGTGGGCCCAGAATGTAATTTTAAAACAACTAATAATTATTTTTAAAAGGGTTTATGTTTTTGTTTTAATTTTTGGGTTTTTTTAGGGTTTTATTTCACACTGGGAAAATACTTAGTCTTCTATTAATTAATAATTAATTTGAGGTTGTTCAGCCTGGAGAAGAGAAGGCTCTGAGGAGACCTTATAGCAGCCTTCCAGTACCTGAAGGGGGCTACAGGAGAGATGGGCAGGCACTCTATCAGGGAGTGTAGTGAGTGGACAAGGGGTAATGCTTTAAAGCTGGAAGAGGGTAGATTTAGATTAGACATTAGGAAGAAATTTTTCACTATGAGGGTGGTGAGGCCCTGGAACAGGTTGCCCAGAGAAGCTGTGGATGCCCCATCCCTGGAGGTGTTCAAGGCCAGGCTGGATGAGGCTTTGAGCAACCTGGTCTAGTGGAGGGTGTCCCTGCCCATCAGTGATTCTGATTTTCCCATTTCTGTATGGAGGATGGTATCACCTGCCATTTTTTCTTTTGTCATCTTGTAACTTTTTAAAAATTACCAAGATTTGCAAAAGTGGGAGGCAAGAACAAAACATAAAAGAAATTTTGTTTTAAATAAGGTTTTAAGTACTGGCAGACTTTAAAAAAAACCCAGAGCTGTTTGAAGCAGTTAAAGGAAAAATTTCTGAAGAATAGAAGAAGAAAGAAGTGGGGAAGGACAAGAACAGTACTAACTGTAGCTTAGAAAAGGAAAAAAAAGGGGGGAGGGAATTGAAATGAAGGGTACATACTTTGAAAAACTGGGATTTATTTCTGGTTTCAACTTTTAAGGAGTGGAACAGCTTCAACATTTCTTTTCCCATAATTTTTTTTTTTTTGCTTCCATCATGTGCACTTGAATCTTAGGGAGGCAAGAAGAGAGGGACCAACCCTGCCTTGTACTGGATAGGAGGGTCAGTCTTATAGTATTGACACCAGACAGTGCAAACTTAGTTTACTGAATCTTTTAATCTGAGTCTATTCATTTCAGCTGCACTGATGGTCTTTAAAACGAGATGGAATGTATTTTTAAAGGTCTTCTGTGGCTCATCTATCTGGCATGGGTTTGATGCAGGAATAGTGGGGCAAGCTCCTCTGTTTTGCAAGATATCAGATTGACACCTCCTAACCTCAAAACCTTTTTAGTTCTACCAGCCACTGGAATGTCTCCAGATAATGCTGACTCCCAGCGGTACCATCTGGACTTCATTTGAATCAAAAGTCAGGATGGATAATTCTTGGTAACTCTGGGACCCAAAGGCTGAGGCTGGAAGAACAGAACCCACCACATTTGCAAGAGGGCAACTCTTCCTGTGCCTTTGAGCACTGACGTCTCTCCCTCACTGGTGAGAAACCACCCACAGATTCAGAAGCATTTCATGTTTTTTTTTTCCAGGGTAACCAGAAAGGCATGTATGGATTATCCTTATAATAGGCCAGTTGGCAGAAACAGAATTGTATGTGTTTAGCAAACAATGTATTTTGAAATTAAACATAATGTATTCTTAAAACTACCACTTGGATTTTTTTTGTGAAAATCAGCAATAAGAGCACATACTAATTTTCATGGTCAGAAAAGAAATTTACGCTGTTTACTTTCTGTACTCTTCTATTTGGAGGCACAGGTAGCTGGTGTTTATGTTTTAGCTGTTAGTTAAGATAAAATAAAAGGATGAGATTGGAACCTGAACAACAGTACTACGGAACTGCATGAAATAATTATTCCAAAGAGGAGACCTTTTCCTGAATTCCAGTCACTGTGGGTTTCCTCAGTGGCTAAGAAAGGAAGTGTTAACCCTTGTTTGCAGCAAGTAGAATTCTGTGTGCCTCCCTGCTAACATTGGCAGGTTTCTATGCACTGTTTATATATGATTATGTGTAGAGATGGGTGAACCTCAAAAGGTTTTGGAGGTTCATTTCTAATTATTATAAGCACCTGAAAGGCTGAATGCTTATCTGAAGCACAACAAAACCTCAAAGCCAGCTGGGAGGCTCCTGGGAAGAGCCTCCTGCTTGCCCTCTGGCTTGTACTGATGCACAGTGCTCTCCAGACCTCCTGGGAGCAGCAGGATGTCTTTCAGGAAGGCTCTGAGGAGTGTGGCAGGAGCAGGGTGTCTTTGAAGTGAGTCTTCGTGGTGTGGCTTGTTGATGGAGACCGCTAAATGAGGTCTCACAGCTGCGTTGCTGAGCTAGAGCAGATGACAGGTCCAAAGGGACAGAGAGGAATCTCCTTAACCCTTTGTTATGGGAAATGTGGCAGCTAAAGGTGATTATTAGGAAAAGGAAAGGATTTCCTGGCACTTGCCTTCCACCCCTAATGATGGCCGGAATTTGGATTATGCTGGCCTATCACATCATATTGTTACGCTGCCATAACACCGACAGCTCATTTCAGTCTGCTTGTACCTCTGGCTTTGGCTGGTCTGTGAGAAACAGCACAAGGTGAGTTGTAGTCAGGGTGTGAAATGGAGGTGTTGAGCTTGGCTCATCTTTATAAAAGTGCCTTTGGTGAACAATCGGTTGTGTTTCTTTTCCTTTGCATTAGCAGATCATTTTGGAAGGATACTTAATTATGTGAGCTCTTTTAGTGATACAAACTGGACTACACAACCCTTGGTGCTGCTTTCAAACGAAGAACACATATTGCTGTCCCGCTGGGCTTGTGTTGCCACATGCTTGGGAGTTTGAGATGTCTCTAGAGTCTCACTTTGATGATTGCTGTTTATGATCATTATGACCCATTTTCCAGCAGGAGTCAGAGGTTTTGTCTGAAAATAAGGGCCCCATAGTGTACTCTCAGTGGCATCCAGACCCACTTCACAAACATGTGTCAAAATAGATCTTACAGAGAGAACAGGAGCGTTGGTCAGAGCCTTGGGATGGGAATGGAGCTCAGACAGTCCATGTCTTGCACAGGAATGCTGATGCTGAGCATAAAATCACATTTCACAAGACTGTCCTTCTTGTTGACACTACAAGTATTGTAGAAAAATGTCAATGTAGTCAGTGTCAGTGCTGGCATCCCTTTGTCCAGCACACAGATAGTCTTGGCTGATCCGTAAAGAAAAGGCAGAAAAAGCCAGAGTCAATTGTTTTTATCTTCTTTGCTTTTATCTCATAGTAGAAAAAAATCTTCAGCATCTTTTGTTTGCGTGTTGTAGGCTAAAATAGCCATAGCCAGTGAGCTTTCTGTTAATGTTTCAGAGTTATTTCAGGAGTATGTTATTTAGATATAACCAAAATGTGCCTCCTTATTTTTATCTGAGCCCATTGCTTCTATACACTACTCTGCAGAGTAAATACTATCCAAGAATTTGAGTAGTAGCTCTTTTCCAAGAGAGAGAGAATTTAGAAAACTTTCCTGGTCATTTTGTTTACTTTTTCATATAACTATTTGCCCATCAACCTTTTCTTAATCTGCAGTAATTTTAGCTGTATCTAACATTCTGAGGTGGTTTTATGGTATCCAGATAACATTTGATAGCTGGTATGGCCAAGACCATTTCTGCTTCTTTTCTAGTTGAGTTAGGGAGGTCAAGGCAGAGTCTACTCCCAACCATAGCCACAAATCTGAAGCAGCTTCATAGACTTTATTGGTTTGGGCCAGCTGCACACTGAGCTGAGCAGATTCAGGAGTCTCTGACTGCAGATGAATTTTTGTTGTGGAGTTCCCGGAGAGTCCTCTGTAGTGTCTGTGGGTCTGTTGGCAGAACTGCATAAAATTAATCTCAAGTGAATTTTGGGGTTTTTTTGCCCCACAATGGATGTTTGTTTCTTGTAGCATGGTTTGTGTGGAGCATGTTTTCCTGTGCTCTAGTATGCTGGGAAGGTAAAACAACTGGGGACGATATTGCACGTTCTTGGTTGGTTGGTGTATTGAGTGATATCCGACACGTACCAGCGGAGGCTGCTCTTTAAATAAAGACACTCTGGCATTTGTATGACCCAGCGTGATAGCATGCATGATGACAGTGGCAGAGGAAGTGAGTCAGCATCCTGGGGAACAATGACCCGAACAGTGGTTCAGCACCATGGGAACAGCACACTTTAGGATGTCATCTGCAAAAGCACCTCATTAAGTAGACCATCAGAGAACAATAACAGCAGAAGCAGTATCTTCAGTTCCCTAGAGGAAACACAGCTCATACGGAAAACCTCCAAGCACTTGTTTATGGAAAAATAACATCTTGATCAAGGTTTTGCTTTAGTACAGGATTTCTGATGAGTTCTCTTGTCTTCCAAGCCTAAAATGCCCTCTTGATCTGGCATCCCAGTGACTCTGTGCCCCTGGAATAATTGCCGTCTAGAAAGATTGTGCTTCCTGCTCTGGGTTTGTAGCAGCATGGCTGTGAATGAGGATCACAAATCCAAGAGCAACTATTGCTCAACTCTGTAGAGCAAGACAAGGTGTTGGGTTTCTTCCAGGACTGATGCAAGCAAGTCTTGCAGGGCTTGTGGTATTGTTGAATTTGGCCTATTCTTATTGACGAACAGATTGTGCTGCCTACTTGGCTGTCCCAGTCCTTCATCCTGAGCCAAAGGAGGCTAAGACCATTTGTGGAATGTGAAAGTGAAATCCTGTCCCTTTTTGACTCAATGGGCATTTTGGTGTTGACTTCAGCAAGGTGGGAATTTCACCCTCAGTATCCCAGATGTCAGGAATATTTTCTGGTTTTGTGATTCTTTATGGAAGATGTTAGAAGCTGTTTTCCTTAGCTCTGCTTCTCTGCCTGGACATAAGGGACCTGCTGGGATTATTTTAATTGGCAAATAAGTTTTTCCTGCATCTGTGACAGAAATAGCTTTGTGCATGAAGTGCCAGGCTAAGTAGCTCCTGTTAAGTAGCCCCTCTGCAATCCTGCAGTTAACACTAGTTGTTACTGCCAGACCACTCTTCATGGGCTGTGTAATGTCCAAGTTTTTGGTGGTGACTGCTATTCTACTGTGGGCTTGGTTTTTGGTTTCTTTTTTTCCTTTGGGTTGGGTTTATTTTTTTTTGTGGTTTTGTTTGTTTGTTTATTTTTTAATTCCTGGAGGTATAGCCTTTGTTTTGGGGGTAAAATAGGAACAATTAAATCCTGGCACCAGCATAGGTGAAGGCAAAGCTTCTGTGGGTTGAGGC
Organism: Syrrhaptes paradoxus; assembly: GCA_013400615.1. Lineage (NCBI taxonomy): Eukaryota > Metazoa > Chordata > Aves > Pterocliformes > Pteroclidae > Syrrhaptes > Syrrhaptes paradoxus. The sequence continues at coordinate 35,768 of VZTO01007810.1, read as the reverse complement.
AGGATTATAAGAATTTTATCTGAGAAGTCTGAAGGGACCAAACAGACCATATTACAGTCCTGATATGGGCTAACACTTGGCATTGCCTCTGCTGGTGTTAACCCAGGAAGCATATTGGGGGGGCTGGGGCAGGG
>VZTO01007810.1:0-35604 GCA_013400615.1 Syrrhaptes paradoxus | reverse complement strand
AAGAAAATGGGGGGGGCGGGGGAAGGGGGAGGGGGCGTTCCAGCAGGGAGCCACAAAGGGCTCCAGGGCTTTGAAGTGTTTCTATGCCGAAGTCAGGGTAGGAAGGAGGATGTAGTCTTAGAAGTAGGTGAACTAGTTTTAAGTATTATGCCGGACTTTGGGAGAGCTGGATTCATTCCTGGTTCTCACCTGGACTCCTGGTGTGACTTAGGGCAATCACTCCAGACCAGAGTTTTTGTGAAGTATATGTGATTCTATAGACACCTCAGAGGTGATTTAGAGTCCCAGCTCTCATACTAATCCAAAGGATTTAGAAACCTAAACACTACTGAAAACCTTTCAAGAAGTCTTATTGCCTTCTTTACCTCACTTAAATGTCCTTACGTGCTTAATATATCTACAGAGTTGCATTTCATTCCGCAGCTCTGAATGGGACGTAATCTTTTGCTTCTCTCATCCCATGCTTGCCAGGTCCACACTAGAAAATAAAATGGGCCAAAGACTCTCATCTGGCTCTGAAGGCTCCATCAGCAGCTCATGTCTGTGTAACTAACTCTCTTCCCTATCAAAAAACCTAAAGGGGCTCTGGTCCATAATGCTTATTGAAAGTGGTTGATGGCCCAGGTTGTTGGTGTTGTCCAGAAGACTGCAAAGCATCATGAGCCAGGACCTGCCCCCATGCAGACTATCATGTAGGTATGTAAGCAGCCACCTGTGGTGCCAGGACTTTTGGCCCTCTTGGCTTCCTGGCTGTGGTGTAGTTTGTGTAAAACCTCTGGGGAAAGGCTGTGCGTACATGCAGACGGGTAGGAGAGCCACTGTCTCAGCAGGATAGGGCCATCAGCTTCCATGGTAGAGTTTTATTGATGTTGTTAGCATAAGAGATGGGGGCAATATGGATGGGCAGTACGAATGTATTTGGAAGTGAGAGTTTTCCAAGATACGTCTGTATTTTTTTTTTTTCTGGAACACAAATCTCATTGTTCCTAAAATTTCCCAGAATATATGTACTGTAGAAAAAGTGATGGTAGGAATAATGATTTTTGATGGGTGTGGTTTAATTGTAAAGTCCTTTTCCTGACCCGAATATGCAATCCATTTATTGGCCTTTTGGTACTTCTGGTTGGGCATCAGGGTGGTCTCTTAAAGAGTTTTAAGAGTCCCCGTGGTGCAGTTGCATCCTATTCTGTAAGTGTTCACCTAGAATCATATTATCATTATTATTATTAGGTCAGGGTGCTCATTCCACAAGGTTTTGTGTGCCCAGTTTCCAGATGAATTAAAGGTTCCTTTTCTATTTGGTAATGTTTTATAGCAATTAATCTTATTTTTTTTAAACATCAGCACCTGTTCCATGACAGCTGCCTTGCTCTTTCCCCCATTTCTGACAAAAGTAATTTATTTGTCAAGGTTTTATTGTATTTCAATGCTGAACTTACCTTTGAAAATTTGTTGGAGAGGACCTAAATAAATCAATAGTTCACTCAGCAACACAGTTAATGTGGTTAATAAAACAAATTTTATAAATTTGTCACAGACCTTGAAAGTGGTGCCAAAACCTTTTAAATCCAAAGCACTGCTTTTTCTTCCCCACACCCCTCCCACCATGCTGGTCACGTTTTCTGTTTCTGCAACAGGGTGGCTACAACACCAAGGCAGATTTTAATTCTTCATGATATGGTAAGTATACATAGCTATAGGTCTGTTGTCCAGATGGCAACTTCCTGTAAAACCTGCCAAGTTCGCTTCTTTAAAACAATTTATAGTCTTTAATTGAAGGACTGGAATGAACTAAATAATCATGTGAAGAAAAAACAAAAGCAAAAAAAACCCAAACAAAAACCAACACCTATGTTCTTGTTTTTAACAAAAAAGAAAGCAAAATGTTAGGTCATGTTCACACAGAAATATTGTACTCTTTTTATACTGCAGATACCAACAGACGCCCCCCTCCGTCCAGGCTCAGTTATTCCACTTGAAAGTATTTTTTCAGAAATAGCTGTTTCCTGCAAGTGAGGGGAGATCCTTTTGCCAAGGGAGTTGTGCCCATGCTGCAGTTTATACTAGTATAGTGATGCTGTTTAAAAAAAAGAGCCACAAACCTAAATAAACGAGTTGCAGCATTACAGAAAGTGTATGTGCTGTGGAGAGCCCTTGTAGAAAAGAATTGATCAGGAAATACCTTTGTAATCAAAACTAAGACTGAAAATCAGAGCTTGGGCATGTCAACTGCCTTACTTGTAAGACGAGCATCATGTTAGTGCTAAAGTCTTCCTAGCACAAGAGGACTCTCAGTGGGATCGACACCAGTCTGTAGAAATGCATGTAAAGGCTGCCAGGGACTTCAGCTTGAACAGGGAGAGGTTTTGTGAGCAGTTCATATCTTCTGTACTCAACCCAAGCAACCTGTTTTAGGTCAGAGCCCTCACTGGCAATTGAAGATGATGAAGATGAAATTGTTTATTTCAGGGCAATAATACAACCTTGGTGTGGCTGTTCTTCCTTGGCACACAGAAGCATTGTCCTTTGCCAGTCCAAACTCTTCCTGTAGCTCCTTTTCAGCTTCTCCTCCAGCCCACCGTCTGTAGCTGGGGGGTCCCTTTGCAAAGCCCCGGGTGTGATGAGGAGGCAGAAGCTGTACCTTGCTCCTCCAGTCTTGGTGTCCATTTTGGAAATGCTTCCATGTGTATCTTTGAAGAGCTTTGTGTGCTCTTGCAACACTTTAAAAGCAGCCTTGCCACCAGTTTTGCTGGGAACCATCCTGTGTTCACAGGTGGCAGAAAGCAGGCCAGTAAAGTCGATAGCAAAATCTCAGGTGCAGGCAGTCAAAGCCATTAATAAGAGGCAACTTGAACTGGAGGTTCAGGGGGGACTGGGGCAGTTTGCAGAGCTCCTCTTGAGGCCGTTAGTATCTGATGGCTCCAGTGTTATCTTTTTCCAGTGTTCCATGTCTCCTCCATTAAGGCTTTTATGTCATTCCACTGACCAGCCAGCTGATCATAACCAACAGGATTTTATTTTAACTTCCCAATAGAGTTTTTCTTCTTCTTGAAAAAATGACTGAGACCAGAAGGATTTTCCAGATGGAAAATAAGACCTGCCAGTTGGAAAATCTGACTAGATCTAAGTAGACACCTGTATAATACTTTGGATGTATTATGTGGCTGGAAAGGAGTGTGAGGGTGCAAAGAAAATGGAAGGGCCAGGAGAAGAGCTTAGGAGCCTGTTATGTTCTTAGCTGTGTTGCATTTTCCCCTTTCTAAATAAGGCTTACTTTTAGGGAAGGAAAAAAAGGTCAAAGGAAAGTAATATTAACCACAATAAATCGGAGTGTTGAATGACAATGGAATTTATGCTGCACCACAGTATGTGCTGATGCTGTGCTGAAACCAGCAGCATCCATATGGTGCTGTCGCTGTGGCAGAGGGAGATTTTGGGAAAAGCTCCTGGGACATGGATATCCCTTTAAGTCAGTGGAGCTGTATGTTATAGGGCATTGCCGTTCACTGACAGCTCAGCTATTTTGGGGAGTGGGGAGTGGAAGAGAAAAGTATGTATGGAAGAAACTGAAGTTAATTTGCCTCTTCATCTACCTCCCTTTTTCTCACTTTTGTTGGGTTTTATTATCTCTCCTGGTTCACAGTCATTGTACATGGAGGTCAATGTTCTTGCATAAGGAAAACTCAGATATAAAAATGTGTGTGTTTTTTTCTGCACAATAACTTTTTTTTTTAATGCAAGTAGCCCAAAATAGTTATGATATACTTTTTTTTTGTTGTTGTTAATTGGGTGTGAAATAAAGGAAATAAACCCATATTTGAAAACTCTGTGGGTGTCTCACTAGAAGTACTTCAGATCTATTTAAGTTCTTCCCTTCAAGTTGAATGAAAAAATAACACAGGAATTTTGTCAAAATTATCATAGTGGAATCCAAGCTACAGTTTACCTGCACAAATATTCATGTTGGTCCTGAGCATTAAAATGACAAAATGTATTGCCTGCTTCATTAAGATTCCCAGAGATATTTAGATGAACCTGGGGCTTTCCTTTAGTGGTGGTGCAGTTAAATGATGCAAAATTCAGCTTTGCTAATTTTCTGTATGATTGAAGGCTTTNAGGGCATTGCCGTTCACTGACAGCTCAGCTATTTTGGCGAGTGGGGAGTGGAAGAGAAAAGTATGTATGGAAGAAACTGAAGTTAATTTGCCTCTTCATCTACCTCCCTTTTTCTCACTTTTGTTGGGTTTTATTATCTCTCCTGGTTCACAGTCATTGTACGTGGTGGTCAATGTTCTTGCATAAGGAAAACTCAGATAAAAAAATGTGTGTGTTTTTTTCTGCACAATAACTTTTTTTTTTAATGCAAGTAGCCCAAAATAGTTATGATATACTTTTTTTTTGTTGTTGTTAATTGGGTGTGAAATAAAGGAAATAAACCCATATTTGAAAACTCTGTGGGTGTCTCACTAGAAGTACTTCAGATCTATTTAAGTTCTTCCCTTCAAGTTGAATGAAAAAATAACACAGGAATTTTGTCAAAATTATCATAGTGGAATCCAAGCTACAGTTTACCTGCACAAATATTCATGTTGGTCCTGAGCATTAAAATGACAAAATGTATTGCCTGCTTCATTAAGATTCCCAGAGATATTTAGATGAACCTGGGGCTTTCCTTTAGTGGTGGTGCAGTTAAATGATGCAAAATTCAGCTTTGCTAATTTTCTTTCTGTATGATTGAAGGCTTTTTGTTAATTTTATTATTTGAATCTGAAATGCGAAGCTAATTTGGGGATTCAAAAGCACTGTAGACTGAAACTGAAGAGAATATTTGTACAGCCTGCTGTGACCTGAAATAGCTAAGCTTTGCACAGCTGTAGAAAGAAATCCATTTTGGAGTCTATTATGTTTAGACATGAATATAAAACACAACCTCTCAAGTGCATGTCCCAAGAATGAAGAATTAGGCATTTAGGGAATGCGTTCCCAGCAAATATTATTTATACCTTAATTCATCAAGCAAAGCAAACTAAATTAAAAGTCCGGGCTGAGATTTTTTTTTGGTCAGTTTGTACTCGGGTAATAAGTTTATGATGTTTTAGGAACACAGCATGGAGGGCAGAGAGGCAATTTCCCCAAGTCCCTGCACTAATGATGGAGGAAGGGCTAGAGGTTATCCTGTGCCTTGTACCCGAGGCTCTGGTTGCAGCTGGGGCCTCACTGTAAGTTGTCCTCATCCACACCCAGGACAAAGCTAAAAATAATTGTACCTGGATAATGGATTATGAAATAATTATAAAACATTTTAAATTACAGCAAAATCAGCATGTGTCTAGAGATTAGCTGTGGTGCCAAGGCCTAAAACAACTTGAATAATCTAGAACAAAACCCCTCCTTTAACTTGTTATTTCCATGGTTTAACAATACACCTTCTCACCACTGAGTCTTGGGTGTTGGTGGTTGTGTTGCATCCTGTTGTTAGCACCTGGAGCCAAGCTGAGAAAATCCAGTTCTTGGCATGTAGAAGCTAATGCTTCACATTGATGTGTCATTGCCAAATTACATACAAAGCATTCTCTTGCCAGGTCACTAGAAATTAGATTAATTGTAACACAGAAAACACAGGGAGAGAGGAAAAAAAAGTGTTATGCCTCCGAATATCACTGTACAACTTGAGTGTATGACAGGAAAGTTAGCCTCAAAAAGAAACAGTGGGCAGCATGCATGGAAGTGTTTCCACTGTGTTCCCAGCTCGTTGGTGGTAGGATTCTGTGTGGAAGTGGTGAATGTGCTGTTACCAGTAACCACAGGGGCCATCGAGCAGGATGGTGAAAAGGGGTATGATTGACATCAGTAGATATTAATCAAGTTTCCCACTATTAGTTTATTGTTCACTCGCAATGTAGATTACATCTGAGCTGTACTTGCTGGGATTAAGCATGCAAAAATAAGCATTGCTGTGTCTGACATCACCTCTTTGAATTATGTTTTATTTTTCTGAAGCAATTTTTGCTTACAGAGCACAGGCCAGAAAGGCTCCAGCTATGGGCTCTTAGAGGAAATCAAAGGCATAGCCAGGCCAAGGTCTTCGTGAAAGCGTAGAACTGTGTTGTGCCTAGCCCTTGTTGGGCTAGGCACAGCTGTGGAAAGGTCCTCGCACCTTTTGTTTTCCATGGTGCCATGTTGCACAGCTCTGCAGGAGACAGACATCATTTTCCATCAGGTCTGACATCCTCTGTGCGGCCTGTCCAAACACCTGGAGTCTCAGCTGCCCTATGCAGGGTAGAGCACAAAGGCGTTTGGCTTGGCTGCCTGAGCAAACCTTCACCAGTGAGGTACCGAAATCAGGGTAGAGAATAGTCATCTTTTTTTTCACTCTCTGCTTTCATATGTGAAAATGTAAAGTTTACTTTTGGACTACAGCCTTTAGGCAGTCCTTACCAGAGGCAGTTAATGCAGTTGAACAGACAAACTTCTCTGTTGCAGAATATTTTCTCAAGCAGAGGAGAAGCCACATGTGAATTTTTCACCAACATTGACCATTTCTTGTGTGCTAAGAATAAGGGTTTTCAGATGTGTTCAGCTTCACTGCCTTGAGTTTTCCTGTTGGTTCTACCAGGAGTAAGTTAGGTTAAGTCTGCAGGCTGTCCTGTGCGCTTTTCGCCAAGATGGACGGGCTGGAGAGGTGACAGGCGTGTACCTTGCTGAGCATGCTGAGCTGGGAGGCAGGAGGCTGTTCTCCACCCTGTCATTCACCTGCTTGAACACACAGGCAAGTCTTGAAGACACAGAGCAGCTCCTTTTACTCGGTTTGCTAACTCTGAAATGTTGCAAAGCCTTAATTTACTGTTTGATAGTGTTTTGAGATAGAAAGTGTAATACGTAGCACATGTTCCAATTTTATAGTATGGCAGTATTTCCACCCATGCAACATCAAATTTAATCACCTGACATAGAAGGAGGAGTGAACAAAAATGGCAAATAACCGGTAACTGTTTTATCTACACATACCTTAGCTATACTTGCACATGACATTTCCACAAATAAAACATCCTAAGGAGTAATGCCAGCTCACAGCAAACAAAAAAGGGTATTAAGACTATTGAGGGAAAGAAGTGCTTGAAACACAAATAAATATTCGTAAGTACTTGCATCCCTCCTGTGTGGTATCTGGCCATACTCTCCTATATTGACCTTCCCCTACGTTGGAAAGTTATCTTGAGTAAGAACTTGAACATTTAGCTTGCACAAATCTTACCTCAAATAGTGAAATAAAACCTGTCGTTAGTCAAATTGAACAAAGAACAATTTTGGAGAAGTCTTTATCCATTGTGACAGACTAGCGTAATTGTTCTGAGAGCACAAAGGAGCAAAGGATTGGATGAAAGCTCTGGTCTCAAGCCCACAAGAGCAACCCAGTTACTACTCATGCTTTGTGTAAGGAAGCTAGTCAAACAAAGTAGTTCAAATAGGATTTATTTATTTATTTATTAGATGTGCTTACAGTGTGGACTGCTTGAGAACACAGGCTTCATTTTACCTGTGTGTGTCTTGAAAGAAATCAAACTATTTTCTGTTGACTTTGGCCACGGGCAGTATCTGTGGAGCAATCTCTCTAAGTCATTCCTTGTGCAGCTGTGGAAAATCCCTCAAGGTTAGCAACTTTCAGATGCAGAGTTACTTAACTGCTGTAGGATGCCTTTGAAAAAACAAATGGTTGTCCAAAAGCAGCTAGCAGATGGGAAGAGAAGGAGGATCCTTCAAAGAGGACCATTATATTCTTCCCTATTTTCTGCAGAAAATATTTCCTGTTCTATAAAAAGACAGAATGACTAGTGTGTAACATAAACCTATAATAGAACAAATACTTCAAAGACACTTTGGGCCTGCTAGTAAATTCATGCTACCCCCTGTCCATGATAGTAGTTGCAAACGTTGTTCAGCAGCTTGTATTAGCACATGCTTATCCTTTTTTGACATCAGTCTCTTGTTCAGGAGGCTATTGAAGCACGTGCCTGATTTCCAGTCCATGAAAAGTCCCATTGAGTTCATCCTGCAATATAAAACTAGTAACTATCATAATCATTATGATGCATTCCTGAGCCTTGGACGTTCAGTGATTGATCATCTAATGTGCCCAACTGTATTTTATCACATAAGCAGCTTCCTTCTTGCAAAGAAAGAACAATAGCTGATTTGTTACCTATAATTATAACTCTAGTTTTTCAAAACTTTTCTTAGATCTAGTTATTTAAAGGTCTAGCCGATCACATCTTGCATCTTATTAAAAGCAGTCTACAAAATGCCAGCTGTGTGGGTAAAATCACATGCCTTTTCCACTTCGTGTAGGTTTCCTCTAAGAAGTACTAAAGTGGGCTTAAATTTGGTCTTTTTTTGTTTTTGTTTTTTAATAAGGATAGAAGCACTTTGATGCCTCCTGCATAACAGATGATGCTTCTATATTGTTGGAGGACATGGATTGAAGCATGCATCATGTCTAAACTGCTACAGTTTTAGAAAAGTGGTATATTTGTGGCTGAATACTTTTCTTAGCTGCAGCACAGAAAATGCATGGGCAATAGACTTTGCAAATAAGTTCAAAACTTCATCATTAACTGGCTGTCAAAAATTTGGAAGCAAAACACAGGAGGTGGTTAGGAAATCAAAGTATGATGTGTTTTTAATCACACAACACAAGGAAATTTAAAAAAATGTATGAGTAATAAATCTATATTGTTGGTACCAAATGGCTCCCTTTGCAGTCCTTTAATGTAACACCTGTGCTTCCTCTCTGTGAGTAACGACCCATTTTTTGACTGCCTGAGGAGCAGTGCAAGAGTAGGTTTGCAGGCTTAGGAGAACAAAGCCATGTTCCCAGACTCAGCTCTGACTGCACTTCAGGATTCCATTTACAGTCTATTTTGTTTGTAATTCAAATCGCTCCAGACTAGAGTTAATGTTTAGACCACAGCCACCTGAAATTTGCTTCAGGGCTGAAGCCCAGACAGATTGCAAATGGAGGAAACACTTGAGGTTTGCTAAATACAGTTAATAGGGGATTAGAGGCTGTGTTTTTTATGGTAGCACACAGAGGTGCTAGAAAAAAATATTAAAATGCAAATATACAACTTCAGTGGGATGCAAGTGATTGCAGTCTAGCCATCAAGTAGATATTCTTCCTTTCATTAAGCAAAGTGAAAATGAGAGGAAGAAGATAACAGGGCTCGGATGTAGTTTTTGATGAGGGATGGTCTGTTATAGCCAGCTGATGGGAAATGACTGGTCTGGGAGTTTTGATTCTGGAGATGATACCTGTCTTTCTGCTGCTAATTTGTTATATGCACAAAGACTTGAGTGAGTCCCCATTTTTGTTTTCCATTTGCTTTTTTAATAGCCGTGTCCATTTAGCTCCTTGGGACTCCTTTGCAGTATGTGTGTGTGCAATGCCTCATGCAGCGAGGTGTGGGTGTACCCATTGTACAAATATTTACTGCTGCCCTATAAATCACAGAGTCGCAGAAATGGAGAGCTGGAAGGAACCATGGAGGTCGTTGAGCTGGATGAAACAGGATCAAGTGTAGCTAAGCCATGCCTACCAGACATTTGTCTTAACATTTTCTTTAAAACCCCAGTGAAGGAAATTCCACATTTCTGGGTTGCCTGTTCAAGTGGTATTTATCTAAACTTTGTCTGCATAATTTCAGCAGAGATTCCACTCTCCTAGGTTGCCTGTTCCAGTATTTCACTGTTGTAGCTGAAATGTTTTTCTAATATCTGACCTAAGTTGTCTTTGCTGGAGTTTATGCTGATTCCTCCTCTTTCCTCTCCCACTGACTATGAAGAACAATCAATTATTCCTTTCTTCTTAGAAGTCTCTACACATTGGAAGACTCTTTGTCACATTCATTCCTCAGTTTCCTCTTCTCCAGACTAAACAACACCCAAGTCTTTATCCTCCCCTCAAATGGCAGATTCAGAACTGCAGCCGGCTGTTAGAGTGATTTCTGTATTGCCAAAAATGTGTGTAGCCCTTACTTGTTTCTCCAGAGCCATGAGGATTTACCCTTCTGGAACTCTTTGCAAATTTAGTCCTGAGATAAGAGGTTCAAAAGCTGTTGTGAATGTGAGAGAGAACTCACAGTTGATATGGATAGTAATTGGAAGACTCTGGGCAATTTCACTGGTTTTAAGGCTTGTATATGAGTGAGAAAGCATGTGTATGTGTATGCAAGCAGGCTTTAATGTGACAAAACTGTATTTTAAAAGATGAGTTTCACTTTAACAACAACAACAACAACAACAACAACAAGTGAATCAGTGCTTCCCTGAAAGGAGGAACATGGAGGACAGGGAAGAACTGGCCTTGGGAGGGAAGGGAGAGAAGCCAAGGGCTGGGGAGGAAAGTGAAGGGCAGGCAGAGATCAGAGGGGACACAGGTCAGGTTAAGCTGTGGGGACCGCCTTGGAGAAGTTCACTTGCTCTGAAAAGTCCTTGTCTGCTCCAGTTTCCAGCAACCAGAACTGGAGGAGTATGAGAGCCTTTATTGGCTTTTTTGCTCCCTTCCTCTCTCCTCCTTGCCTTTTCACTCAATTTAGTATTTTCTGGTCCTGTGTGCAATTTAAAAAAAAAACAACAAACCCAGGAACTCTGAAAAGAACCAAAATTCCAAAGTCCAAGGACATTTGTTTCTACGTTTTTGCTCTTAGGGAAAAGAAGGACTGTAAATCTCAGATACAGTTCTCACAATCCCAGTCTGACTTTTTGTTGTCCTTACTAGAAAAATGAAGTCTTTTAATTGAGGGGAAAAAAAAGCCAGACAAAACCCCCTCACTTTTTAAAGGACTCTCCCAAAATCTAGACCAGACTGCCAAAGGTGAAGTGCTGGTTATTTTTTTTTTTCTCTCTCTGGTGAAAGTCATGTTGCCACAAAAGAGTTTGTCTTATCAGGAGCCAGGTTTTGCTTTAGGAGGGGATTTGGTCAGAAAATTTTTATTCACAAAAGACCATGGAGATTTTCTGAGCCACTTTCTTCAGAGTCTGCAGGCAGGTAGCCCACAGCAGTGGAAGAGACATGGGAGAGGAGCTTCGGTCTGTGAGTCCATCCTGCAGGGACAGACTGTCATCGTGATGTATCCCTGTTTCTGCCAGAAGCAGAAATCAGAGGAGGCTTTTCTGCACCTGCAGCTGACTTGGCGTATCTCCTGCTAAGTACAGCAGCTCTTGTGGCCAACAGATTTTATGGGGCAATGGCTTGGCTAAGTTTTTATTCTTTCTTTAAATCCAAGATGGGAAACATGGAAAGCAGGATGCACATAATCATCTTCTTTGATATCCACAGGGACACTCTTGCCTTCTGCCTGGTGCTGGGGAAGTTGGCATGAGAGAGAAGATGATATTGCAGAGCTCTCAGTGGTCTCCTCATTCAACTTTCGAAGAAATCTGGACGATAGGCATGATTTTTATGCAGTTTTAGCATGATCCCAGTTGTTCATACTGCCTTCCAGAGTGGAGGTGAGCAATGTGCTAACCTGCATGTTGCCAGACTAAAACACTGGCTCTGTGGAATCTTGCGACTGACCCACTTTGTCCATGAAACTGTGGGAAAACCAAAATTAATCTAAGAAAGAAGACAAAATTTAGCACCTGTCACCCCACTACTCTAACTGCTATTTAAAAATCTTCATTTCCTCTAGAGAAAGATAGCAATAAATCACAGCCAACGCCTTACTCATCATAGTACTAAACACCAAGCTCCTTCAGTGGTTAAAGCAAACCTGTAAGTGTAGGTATTCTCAAGCTGATGTCAGTCGAGGTGATTCATCTGTCTGGAACAGTGTTGTGAACTGGTTTTGTGCAGCACAAGTTTATAGCCAACTTTCAGGGCCGTCCTGATACAGTTGTATTATTTAAGTATCAGAACTGATTACTGCTCGTACACCTTATATTGGGGACCTCTGCCCTGTGCTTTAGTTCACAGTGGAGAACTGGACAGAATTGAGTGTTGTTAAGACACATCCACCTATGGAAGCTTCATCTTGGTGCCTGTCTCTGATATCCCTACCCTTGTGACCGGTTAAATGGATGGTATTCGTTCTTCCAAAGACTTTTGAATATCTGAACCTAGCCTGGCAGATGTAGCTGAAAAAAGATGTCTCCCCTGCTGCGTGTAAAATGTGTGGTAGATCCTTAACTTCTATTTAAAGATAAGCTCTTATCTACAGTGCTGACACTGAAGCTGATTACTTTGTACCACAATAAAGGATCAGTGCCAGGAGAATTTGTAAAATTTGTGAAGTGACTTAGGATTCAAACAAATTGTTGCTCTGATGATATTGATGATGTCCTTCACTGCTTGTAAACAGGTTTTAAATCAAAGAACACAGGCAAATGTTAATTATTACTGTTGTTGATGATGGCAGTGAATTCAGAATTCCTCAGGGACTGATAAAATTGTCCACTTTGACCTGTAGTGTAGAATAAGATGAAGAATTTGACCTTGCTGTTTTTGTCTTACTGCCTACCAAGTACATGAACTATCAATGACATTAATCTGTGACTGAGCCATGAGCGCATCTTTTGGAAAGGCATCCAATCTTGATTGGAGATTCCAAGTGATGATAGAATTACAACACCCAGGAGAAGTTACTCTCATCTGTTTTTTTTGTGTTTGTTTTTTTTTTCTTTTTTTAAAAAAAAGTATTTCCTACTTGAACAAGATGAGTTTCAGCTTCCAGTAGGGAGTTCTGTGTGTCCAGTCTGCTAGACTGCACTTCCCACTAACAGCCCTTCTCTTCTCTGATCTAGATCTTCTAGAATGAGAAAGAAAGTGATTGGCATTTTTCTTAGGAAAAAATATTAATGAACTCTAAATGTTTCAGAAAAAAACACTTGTTTTTTTTAATTGTCTTTCGAAATAGGGTTTTTTTTTAACTAAGCATGTTGTTTCAAAGGAAAGGTGCATATCCTCAAATGTTTTCATTTGAGAAAGCTGTACTGAGAAATTACAGAAGAGAATTAGTGTCCCTTTTCAACATTCTGAAACAAAAAGTATCTTTGATATCTTTTAGCTATACTGAAATCCTTCCAATTTTAAGCACATTCAAACTGCCTGGTTATTTGCCACAACTTGAGATTCTAAACTGTACGAGTTTCATACTAGTAATTACTAGGATTACTTTATTAAGCCAATTCTTATATGTATACTTTGTATTAAAAAGATAGGAGATAATTTCTTTGTGCAATGTGAACACTGGTGATTTGCGTGGGTTTAAGTGATGTAGAAAAGCCTCAAAAATTTCAGAAGTGCTAGAACTAATGAATAAGTTGCCATTTCCCTCAATAGTGATTTTATTTGTGGCTTCTGTACTTAGAGCATCCTTGTCACACTTCTCTATCCGTAAACAACCTCCAGATTTTTCTTTCTGAAAGCAGCCACTGAAACTCAAAAGGTTTAATCAGTGTAATGAAGTAAAGCCCAAAATTCATATGGTGAGAAAGCAGACAGTTGACCAGAAAGTGGGTGTTTGTAAAATAAAGATGCAAAACCCAGACATTTTCCTGTTTTGTTCTGCTGTTGGATTTTCAGAAACTACTTTTCTAGCCATTTCCTTGCCCATTATTCTTAATAAAGATTTTACTGGGTTATGGACTATTTTCTTTGGGTCAGGCAAAAGGTGCTAAGATGTTTCCTCTAGAATTTAAAGATTCTTTTTTTTTTTGTGAGGGTAGGTATGTTATTCTGCACCGAGTGGGAAGTCTGATGGAGAAAAGCTTACAAATAATTAATTTGAGGAAAGGTAAAATATTGTTTACTCTTTGATTGACTGCTGGGAGAGGGGAGGCAAAAATAAACCAAAACATTCCACTCTGTGAGTGCCAACTTTTATGGATTTCCCATTGGTAATGTTTCACTTACCATGGTTAAGGACTTCATGTAATGAAGTGGGTTAATATATATAGGAAAGCAGTTAGGCTGACAAGGTTTGCTTGATCCTGGACCAGTAAACACAAGGTTTTCTGCTTAAGTCATCTGTGCCAGCCACCCTTTTTTAGACTGTCTATTTCACTTCCACTGCAACAGCCTCATTTAAGCTGTACCTGCCAACTTTCAACTAAAAAAAAAAAAAGTATATTTTTAATTTGCCTGAGATTACACGCTTTAGCATTAAACGACAAAAAGGAGAAACTTCATGTCTGCTGCTGCTCTTTACTTCTCCCATGTTTCCAAAAAGGAGAAAATGGAAGGGGGAACAGGAAAGAAGCCGTGCAGGGTGTGCACGTGTGCATGAGAGGGATGAGAACGTGGAATGGGGCTGTCCTGCTCCCAGAGCTGGGGCCAGGCCTCCTGCTAGATGTTTCTCTACTACCATCCACTCTGCTGTTGTTGTGCAGTGCCTCTTACCTGACTTAAATATTCCTCTGCTCTTACCGCCTTAGCTGATAGACTGCTTTTCTTTTTATAAAGGGGGGAACAAAGATGAAAAAAAAAAGCAGAGGTAGCCTTCTAAACTGCTGGTTCTTGCTGGCATGTATAAAAACCACTGTCCAGAATCCGTCTAGTATTGGTGTCTGCCGAATTCTTAAGCAGACAACTGGTGTCTGCAGTTGTCTTCATCTGTTTTCTCTGTTGGAGGTCCTTGTAGAGAAGCTAAGGGCTGGGGTGAATGAAGTCTTGTAGTTGAGAAATAGATTGTGATTTTTTGTGCTCTTCTCCGGTCTGTGCCATTAAATCCCTGTGTGCATTATATGAATAAAATATACATTAATATAACTGTAAATTTGTGTAAATAAAAGCACATATAAATAATATAGGTGTATTATAGAAAGAATAGAGTGGAATGAGCTCAGGGCATCTTCCTCCTGAGCTTATACTGAGGCATACACATTTTATTTTAGGTTCATCAGGGAAAACTGGAGGAAGGCACAAGTCAGTCAGTCCATGTTATGAAACCTTGAGGATGACATGGCACATTTTCTGAAGGGGGAAGGTGACTTAATAATGCTGAGGATCCAAATGCAAACCCTCTTTGTTGTTGAAGTTTCTAATGTCTTAGCCAGAAGCTAATGCTGATGTTGCCAGTGTCTTAACTCAGCACGACTGGGTATGGAGGGATTTCTGTCAGGTCAGGATTCCTTCAAGTATTTCATTTTCCTTTTATCTCTCCCTCAACTGTATTTGTGTGATGAAAGCATTTTTCTGGGAATCACTAGCAGACACAGTTCCTTGTAATCTTCCAAGGCTTGCTCATCTGTATTGTTTTGTAAGCATTATGCAAATTTTTAATATGTTGAGTTGTCCCTAGGTTGTCAGTGTAAATCCTTTTGGAGAGACTGTCACAACCAACAAGGAAGTGTTTACCGAAGCTTCCATCTCCTTCTGCTGAGTCCCTTAATGCAAAATTGCTTATGGGGAAATATGTCTCAGTATTTCCTTTGGATTTAGTTAACTTTGCCAATATGCTCTTCTGGATTGCTTCTATTTGAGGGCTTCTGTATATGGTGTAGGTCCCTGACGTCTCTTCTAGTGTGGTGAAATATGGTGCATGTCAGCAGACAGACAACAGGACTGTAGAATCCCTGCGGTAGGCACTGCAATTTAATTTTGTATTTATTTGGTGGCTAAAACAATGGGTCTCTGGTCTGTGAAAAGGGCTCCAGGATCTCACTTTGATATATGTCATGCTTAAAAGATAAGAACCTTTACTTAACCTGAAGCTTTTCAGAGGCAACGCTTTCCTCAAAAACAAAAAAAAAACCAAATTGTTTTCCCAGGAAAAGTTTACAAAGTATTTTTCTTAAACAGCACATGCACCCGCATTAATTCTACACTGTGGTGCTGTCAGATCACTTTGTATTTTTTTCTAGGAGACTTTTAATTTTTTCCCAGCACCAAGAGCCATATAATATTATTTTACACGCTATTCTTTGAACCTATAGCGCAGAAAACTAAAGTCTAAATATGCATGTGAACCACCCAAAAGTCATAATAAGATTATATGAATGCCTGCAACCACACAGCAGGAACAATGGGGTTGCACAATTCCTCTGCTCTGGTGCTGCTAAATTTTAATGAGGGATAGTTGGTACATGCTGATACTCCTATAGCTACCCTGGAGCCAGAACAGTGATTTAAGATGCCAGCGACCCAGTGTGTAGGTGAGTCTTAGCTGTAGCGTGCCTTGGAGAGTAGAGCGTGATATAGCAGGCTGAAAAAATGGCAGGGAAGTAAGGTGATTAAATTAGAGTGAGAAATGGGACTGATAGGAGAAAGAATTGCTTAAAATCGTCAGTGATCCCTGATGCTTTCATCAGCTGTAGATCTCCTGTTAGAATATGACACTGTACACCGATCAGAATAATAGAAATAACCCCAATAAAGAACATATGCTGTCATGAATCAAAAATCTCATGTACCTCTCAAAATATGTACTTTTCAGGTATGAAGATTTCCCTCTCATTTGCAGCTGATCTAAGAATAAGCATTAGTTAGGGTGAGTTTCTTTGCAAGCGGGCTGGCTGTGTTCCTGTTGCACGCTATGGGGTCCACACCTCTGGGCCCCTGTAAGATCTTACACATATTTGTAAGAATGCGCATATGTTCCTCAGCGCAAAACATTTAAAATAATGTGAAAGGTGTTTCAGGGCCTGTGAGAGGGTGTTTGTGTAGCATGATGCCAAGGAGAAGTACAATACAGCCTGGGATGTGGGAGGATGGTGTCCCGGGACATGGGGGACAGTGAGTGTCAGGCCTGCCCCACACGTCCCGTAGGGAG
Source organism: Syrrhaptes paradoxus (assembly GCA_013400615.1). Lineage (NCBI taxonomy): Eukaryota > Metazoa > Chordata > Aves > Pterocliformes > Pteroclidae > Syrrhaptes > Syrrhaptes paradoxus. Next base: position 18,835 of record VZTO01007810.1, on the reverse strand, counting down.
GGATCCTGATTGTGAACTGTTGCAAGAACCACAGCAGAGATTAATCTTCTGGGAAACCTGTTGATTCATTACAAATTAGGGTTTCAGCCACTGAGTAATATAACTATGTGCTGTAATTTTGCTTATTATTGAAATTTGTCTTTCTGTGACCTTGTGTTTGGGCTTACGGACTGTTTTGTAGTGCAGGAGGAAATATTTCCCACCAGTAGCCAAATCTTTTCTTCTTCCACCTCAAAGCTCTTTGTGAGCAGATCCTAGACAGAGGTGGCCACAGTGCATGCTCCTGTAATCCTCTCACTTACAGGGAAGTTTTTCACAGAATTGTCATTAGTATAAAGTATTTTTCTGGGAATAATAGTTCAGTTTTACATGGGAATTTTATTTTGTTAATAGCAGGTTATGACATCTTACTGAAGCCATGTGGTCTTCCTTGGTTGCCTCTTTTCGGGAAGAGAAAAGCTTTAACTTTTTGAGGCAAGGTCGTTGGTTTTTTTTAATACCCGGTCCTATGTGCTGCAGCTCATCAGCTCTTACCACATTGTTCTTACGATAATAAGGCCAGAATATGTTTTTGTAGCCCAGGATACGTGTAGCTGTACTCACCTGTCCTTTCTCAGATGTTTTATCTGAAACAACAGAAGTACATAGGAATCACCCTTTGTCAGTTGTCCAAAGCCAATTAAAGCACAGAAAATTGGAGTGAAAGCTCCTGCCCTAAACCTCTGCACGGGAATTAGAGAAGATCATATATTCACAACCTGCTCTGCCTCGTACTGCAGTGTTTAGTCATCTTGACCAGGGGTTGCTGTGCTCAGTTAACCAAAAACTGAGAAAAAAGATATTTCTTGTCCCAAAGGTGCTTCTCACTATATGATTTACATTTTGAAAAGATGTCTTCTGTTGATAATGGTACCACCCCAGTCTGTACCCTCTGTGAACATATTTCAAAGATGAAGCAGTTGAGTAAATGTCTCTTGGGTTTCTCATTAATTCTAATTAAACAAACAGTTTAAGGACAAACAGTTCCTTAATTGATCTAGCCCAATTTTGTCATTCCTTTTTTTTTCCCCCACTAAGAAATTGTCAGCCTTTTTCTAGATACCAAAGACAGATTTAAATCTATAGTGTGGTTGATTAAAGTTTTAAAACTACTTGATCCTTTCTTAGAGACTAATAGGTTATTTTATGAGGCTCTGTGAAGGTGATTTCTTTTAATTGATCTTGAAAGGGAAAACATCTGTTGGATTTGGTATTTTGTGCACAGGAGCAACAAAGCAAAAGCTCTGCTAATCACAGTCAATATGTGCATCTGGCTTTTCTTGCAGTTTCTGTGCAGTTAGAAGCTGCCTTTCTGAATCATGCCTTACTATTGAGAAAGGAAGGAAAAATGCTAGTATGAGTACAGCCGCGCCTCTAAATTGATTATTCTTGTAGGATTTACTCATCCTATTTTGTCTGTGTTATAAAACGCAATGGGAGCAATTCCAGCTCAAGCACATCACTCTAGCATCAAGCAGCCCATGATGTCATGAGGAATTCCTTGTCGTAAGGGACGTCCCCTGAGGAGAACGTTTGCTCTGCTGGAAAACAGCCAGCCACCCACACATTCCATCTCCACCCAGCTACTCCATCCAAATAACCCAACCAAAGGGAGTGCTTTGACTAATCGGAGTGAGTAGGAGTGATGCCATGGCAATACAATAGTGTATCTGCTGTAGACTATTCCTGATTTGCATTTGATTGTTTGCAGTCCTACCCATCTGTAGCCAAAGGCAAGAAGTGATAACCTGTCATGTTATATAAAAATACGTTTGGAAAAAAGTGAAGTAATGCAAGATAAATAAAATATGCTCTCTGGGTCTGTTCTTCCCAAACAGTCCTGAACTCATTCCACAAGTTGCTGGTTTCTCTTTTTACTGGAGGGTTTCTTTCCAGATAGTTTCCATCTGGAAATAAAAAGGGGGGGAAAAAAAAGAGAAAAAAAAGCAATTTAAATTAATAAAAGCACAGCCTATTGCAATTTGAAATGAACAAATGGAGCATTAACACAGTGTCAGGCCCTTAGCAAATGGACAGGAAAGCAAAAGGGTAAGTGGCATCAGTCACTCAGTGGTTGGACAGCAAGACTTCTGCTGAGTTGAGGCAGTAATGCTACCTTAGCTCATGTCACGTGAACCATCTCCATCTTCTGTGTTTCTGTGGTGGTATGGGACTGAGAGTTTGAGCTGGAAACAGCAGAGAACCATGTCATATGACTCAAAAAGTCCCCCTCTTTTATTCAGCACATCCTTTGTTCTTCTATAGCTGATTGTCAATCATTTAAGTTACACAATATAATTAACCTACAGATAAAGCTTATAGTGATATCTTGTTGGCTCTGTTTAAGCTTGTTTTGTTAGGGTGTTTTAGGAGGTTTTCTCACCATACGTACAGCGTGGCCTCAGAGGGAGAGGGCTTTCTGTCCTGTAAAAACAGACATGCAGAAATACAGAATGGACAAGCCCTTGGAAAATGGAGGATGAAATACTCCCAGACCTTGAAATTGTCTCAAAGAGTCACACTCTTCTAGTAAGAGAGTCAATCAAAGTGGAAAGTATAGAAAATCTTGACTTCAGCCAGGGGAATTGGAGCCAAGCCTCATTTAAAGGTAAATAGTTGTAGATCCAACTTACTACTCAGCTGTCCCTCTGTTTTGAACTGAGCCTAAAAATGTGGATTTTTCTTCTCTTTGAATAGAGAGCGTGGCGCAGTGTGACAGCCTGAGGACCTCATTCTCCATGAGGATACCCTGAGTGAGCCTTTTCACATTTAGTCCCGCTGGGTTGAGATGTTCTCTAGTGAATCTCTTACAATGTGGTTTCCTTTACTCATCCTTCCCCCACTCTACGAGGTGCCTCATCACAAGGCATGATGCCTTTCATCACTTACACATAAACCTGCACTGCTGATGGTCCCATTTATTTATGTGCCCTTGTATCCTTCCCAGGTTATTCCATGATGGCTAGCCGTACTGTAAGGCTGCCTGGTGAGCCTTCATCCGTTTGGTGTCAGCCCTTTAAAATACTAATTATTTATGATAGGAAGGCATGACTACATGAATTGATGCTGGCAGATGCGAATGAGCTCAACCCATCGTTTGAAATTGTTCCAGTCTTATTTGTACATGGTATCACCATGTTAATACTGCCTGCACTCCAAGCAAATCCCTGCTGAGAGACAAGATATTTTAGTTTAAGCACTGTCCTTAAACTAGCTGATTTGCTGGCTCCCAGATTAGACCTTGCTTGCATCTAGCCAATGTGAAGTGCAAAGCTGAAGAGCTGTAATTATGGACAAAATGGGGGTCTACATGCTCATATGCACGTGTATGACGTATCAAGGTTTAGGATCCCCTGAACTGTGGCTCTGCAGCTAGCTCATGGAAGCCTGTGAGACATCAGCTTGTTTGCCATTGTTCTGAAGTATCAGATTCCTAATCCCTGGGTCTGAGAAGAAGAACATGAAAATGCAAGTTACTTTTAACTCCTATGGAGATACACAGGCGATTCTCACCTGGCTTGGTGAACAGTACTGTTGCGATGGTGTAACTCCCTGTGTGGCCATTCTGGCTCTAAAGTTCATGTAGTGATATTTGCTGTAGCTAAGCCTCCTCCAAAGGGGAAGAGCAAAACCAAAACCCAGTCATTCTAATGCAGTAAGAAGTTCATTAGATCTCCATGAAGATAGTTGTAAGAGTCTAAATTTACATCTCAAATTGTTCTGCTGCCACCAAGTTCTGTGGATGCCTCGTGTGTTTAGATAGTTTGAAAGCATAGCCATAGGTGTGGGATTGTCCTCTCCATGAGAAATGGGTGTTGGCTTCAAAATCTACTGTTCTTGGGGCCTTGCCAAGTCAGTCCTAATGGAGTACCAGGTGTACGGTTGTGTGTATGAGATAATGTATGTACGTGCGTGTGTAGAGATTTAAAGCTGAAAATAGGGATGGGCAAAGAATGTAAATAACTGTTGAAAAAGAATTTTGCTTTTGCTTTGTTCAGAGTGAAACCTCACAAATCGGTTAATTTCTGCCAAGTAATTCTCTGAGAATAAAAACATGATCAATCAGGAGACATTTTGATTTTTCCTTTTAAAAATTGTGACAGTTTTTTATACTGTACTGTGTAATGCAAACCTATTTTCAAATTCTTACGTATTCCCAACATCCTTTCTTACACACCTCAATGAAATGTATGTGACATCAAAACTATATTTTCTAGTGGGCCTCCTCCTCTTTGATTGTAACTGCTTTTTAGAGAAAAGGGTCCCCTCCTTCTTCCCACAAGGGGAAAGGGAGAACAAGAGGCCAGCTTTGGTCCCAGCGAAGGCGAGGGGGCTGCAGCATCCAAGGCAGAGCAGTGAATAACCCATCAGAGCTGTTGGTGCCAGGGTACCCGCTGGCACTTGGCTTCTCCTACCTGCGGAGGAGGCCTCTTCCCAATAGAGGGAGGCAAAAGATAGACAGCTGGGAGTTCTTGCTTCAGTGGGAAAGAAGATCTGCGTGGGTGTATAATGAGGGGACTTTACAAATAATTCCTTGGTGATTATTCATTTTAAATGGATGTTCAGTTGCCCTAGAGATGTCCCGTGGAGTATTTAATTTCTGGAGAAGTTTGGAGAATACAGGATTTTCATTCTAGTGCTTTTTTTGTTTCCTGCGCAATGGCAAAACTCATTTTCATAATCTGCCCTGGGGACTGCACTGCGTCTAAAACACTGATTGTGTGCACAGCCCATTTTGAAATACAACTTTTTGTTTTGAAACTGAAATTGTTCCAAGTAATAGTACCTTCCCTTCAGATTTTCATTTTTTCAAAAGTGACCCAGCTGCTATTGAATAATAAGGCTTGATAACCATAGTTTCTCAGATAACATGCAGTGCTTTGGGACTAAATCAGGAAGCCACTGGCTGGCGTTATGAAGCAGTCAGTTATCCAAATGGAATCTTCTACCCTTAAAATCTTTTAAATAAGTATGTGGGTTAGTGATCACCTTTTTTGAAGATGTCCTGGATTAATAATGAAATGAGCATAGAGATTTAAAGAACAGAACAATAGACATCCATTTCCTGGTCAAGAAAAACTGTGTTTCAGTCCAGAGTAAATTAAAAGCACACACTTCCGTGAAATCCGCAATAGAGAAGGTTTATAGTGGAAACATTGGCTGACCTTTAACAGTAGCACTGAGACCAGCTCTGCTGTAACAACAGTTGGAAAAAGCGGGCAGTAGCATTGTAAGGCTATATAGACTAGGGCAAGGTCTTTCCTTAATCTAGCCTGAACATTCAAAGAGGAAATCCCAGAGTGGTTGACTGAATCTCATCTTTTTTCCATTAATTGGCCACAGCATAGTACTCTGAAGTTGACAGAAATAACTGCTGTGATATTAGCCCAAGTCTAAGCATTGCCAAAAGACATTTTATTTCGAACCTCTCTGAATTACAGTATAATTTCCTATATTGCTTACCTAAGAGATGGGAAGTTGGCTGTCCATCTGCCTAGTGAAAAACTCCTAGCTTTATATGACATAAAACTTTTTTTTTTCTTGTCTGTGGGAAAACGAATTCAGGGCACTTCTAACTGGGATGAGGACATGGCATGGTAGATTGAGCCTAGAAAGATTACAGTGATCCAGTTTTCAGATTCAGGGCCCTGGCTGCCACTGCAAGCATCTCCTGGAGACTGCACAGCTGGGAGCAAAAGGATCTTCTCCTGGATCTTTTTGCTCTACACCCCTGCAGGTAAGCTCTTCTTTACCTTTCTCACCAATGTGCATATGGTGTGAGGAGACAGAGACAAGCTATGGGGAACACGGTGTGATGATGTGTAGCTCTCCCATGGTAGGATAATTTGAGCCTTCTACAGAGGCCAACAGTTCAGCAATCTGTTGTATTCCTGGCGCCGGAGTGTGTGATGCTTCAGGAAATAACAACAAAAGTCCCACACCTGTACAAGCCCCAGGCTCTTGAAGGTTGTCTTCTCCTTGGTGGCCATTGCTCCCTACCAAAATGGCTCTTGGAGCTACAGCTGATGGACCATTCATAGTAACACTGATGTTCCCTGATGAGGATGGAACTTCATCTTTTTGGGATGATCTAGATTAGTATTCCTTATGGTAATTTAAAGCTAATACATATGTTTCCATAGAAGAGCTTGCTCATTTTCTGGAAATGTGTGAGGCTGTTCCGTTTATCCAGATGTTTAATATTGTTCGTGACCTGCAGCTAAGCCTCTTGGACAATTCAGGTAGGACTTGTTCATCTTGTTTCCCCAGTAGTCTAAAACACTGTGTGGCAGGTACCAGTCCAAGGGCCAAACTCAGAGGTATATAAGTGAGTTTAAGTAAGTTGAAATTTAGAAGCCATCTAGGTTAGTGCAATCTACTGCTTTACTTGAAGACCTTTTGGTTATAAATTCAACATATGTGATCCCTGAAGTCCTAAACTTATTGAGTTAGACTCTTTTGGGTTCACTTGACCAAGTTAAAAGATGTTGTATACATTATATTCATTGGTTGCATTCATTTCCACGTTCCACAGCTATTTCTGTACCAAAAGCTTCAAAGATATGAGATATAGTATCCTCTTCTCTAAAACAATTTATCTTTCTTTTTAGTTTTATGCAACAATTTAAATTCCTTAGCTGTTGGTATAGTGCTTAGCTATAAAGGAGTTTAAGTTAAATGTTGTCTGAAAGCAAGAACATGAGTGCAATGTGAAACTTACTGTTGTATTGATGTTGTCGAATCATTGTTACTTTAGCAAAGAATCCTTGATGTAAGAGAGATGGCTTGATCAAACAGATTAAATGCTACATCTCAGCCACCTGTCCTCCCACACTGTCTATTTCCATCAAGAAAAAAGTTAAGCCTCTGCAAGGCATAAAATATTACAAGAGTTTTGTAAAGGGCAAAAATTACAAAAAGGCTGGACTGCTTGTATTGTGAAATACTTGAATGTTACACACTTAAGTGTTTAAAAAGAAAAATAGATATGAGTAGATAGAAATGATGTGTCCAATTCCAGTCTTTCCAGCTACCTTGCTTGAAGGCAGGCCAGAAATATTAAGAAAAGAGAATTATTCTGGGCATTTCAACTTCTTGCCAGAATAAAGGTAAATAGATATAGGAATTTGAAACAAAAGCAAGACAAATATAAGTCTTCGGACCATACAATTCTTTTCCTGAGTTTAGGGTACAGATTGAAAATATTCTGTTGCCTGAACTCTTATGCCCCAGTCCCTGAAAGGCAGCTGTTCTCCACATTGCAGTTTAAAAAAAAATTAAAGTAATTGAACTGGCAGTAGTTTGCTCATTCAGATCCTTTGCTATCCTAGTCATTTTGGTAGTAGGATTGTCAATCAGGTGCTATATGAGTGCTGAGTCTTTTTACATACAAGAAAAGTAATATCTGGAAAGAATTCACACAGCTCTGAATATATTTGATGTTGAAATCATAGAATCATAGAATGGCCTGGGTTGAAAAGGGCTTTAAAGATCATTTAGTTTCAGCCCCCTTCCTGTGGGCAGGGTTGCCAACCACTAGAGCAGCCTGCCCAGGGCCCCATCCAGCCTGGCCTTGAATGCCTCCAGGGATGGAGCATCCACAACTTCTCTGGGCNTCCTTCCTGTGCTGGGGGCCCCAGGCCTGGACACAGTACTCCAGATGGGGCCTCACAAGAGCCGAGTAGAAGGGGGAGAATCACCTCCCTCAGATCTCTCAGCTCTGTTCAATTGGGCTAAATACAGAAGAGAAATCTGAATTGGCATCCACTGTTCACCCTTAAAAGGTGCAAAATAAAACTTCTGGTCCAAGAAAGCGTATACAAAGGTAATACAGAATTTTGGTGCTTTCCTACACTTCTAATCCTGGATTAGAAAAATTGTTAGTGGCCCAGGCGTCTGTATCTGCCTATTCAGCTAGAGGGGTAGATGAATTAGCTTGAATAAAATGAGGGGTAATCCAAGCTGAAATCAAAACTGATCTGAGATTGAAGGAGAGCGGGCAATTCATTGTTAGGGGTTTTGAGCCCTTAACTTTTTGACCTGAGATCATTACTAGTATGTCTTTAAAAAGCAGGAAATACAGGATAGACCTCACATTAAAACCTCTTCCTCTGCGATTTCTAACCTAATTTGTTGACAAACCATATGTATACATTCTGACTTGGAAATGTCAAAATGTTTATTTTTCAGTCAAAATATTTCAAACTAAAAAAAAAAAATGTTCTGAAGTTTTGATTCTGTAGGGGGGAAGCTCTGGATAGTTAATCTCGATTTTAAATGAAAATAACAATTTCCTGAGGTGGACATCTTATTTTTTTTTTTTAATCGGCTCTGTTTAGTGCACTATGGTCCCTCAAACATGCACTCTCAAATTTCTGCCACATTTCAGTTTACGAATCTGCTTAGTGTTGTGCAAATGCAGGTTAGATGTGTCCTGTTGGGTGACTACTCAGTTTTGCATGCTTCAGGCTGACTGAGCATCTAACCAGTAACTGCAGTTTAAAAGGTGCCAAAGAATCTTGAAAATTTGCATGTGTTTAAGATGATTCTGATCTAATTTATACCTGTTCATGAAAGCTTTAACTCCATTTATATTTATTCAGTCATTCTAGATTTACATTACTATAAATGAGACAAAGATTTGGCCTATTTTTTTTTTCCTCTTGTTTAAATGGAAACTACTCTCTCTTCCTTCTGGATGGGACAGGTCACATTCTGACTTGATTAAACTGGTTGTGTTTGGATTGAGGGGAAGTGTATATTTCTGTGACTGGGTACATGGGATATTTTTAGCAGTCTACCCACAGAAGTAACCCTCTTGAGCAATAGGCTGAAGTCTGGGATAATTAGACGGTGCTGAGGATCCTTCGTTCGGGACTGATCTGGCTAGCTGAATGCCAATGTGGGCAATCAATGCTACAGTGTCATGACAGCAGCGGAGACAAGTTAATTATGGACTTCAGGTCTAAGATTTCTGGAAGGACATCTTTTTTTTTGTAAAAATCCTTTCTGTAAATGACCTGGGGTTTGCATCTTGAATTCATAGTTTGTGGCCGACTTCAAAGTGGAGGAGACAGCACTGTGCATGTGATAATGCGATCTGCAGGGCACAGGCTAGACAGGGAATACGCAGATGGCAGGAGAGGAAAGGCCTTGACTACAGTGCATGCACAACAGGGACGATCTTCAGCAAGCAAACACTGCTGTAAACATTTAGGAAGGAATGAGTAGTGCACCAGCAGGGTTTGTGAGTGATATACAAAGTGCACACTCAGCTTTCGACTTTGATTAATGTGTGCCAGAGATATAGGCAATTGATTGCTGTCATGTTGATATTAATTAATGAGCAGCAATGCCCAGCTCACAGTGTCTGATAGTGAAGACCTGTTAATTCACTTAGTCCCGAGGTTTGCTTTAGCAGATGGAGAAGGATTATTTTACCATATTTTCAATGGCAATTCAAGTCTATTTTTATCTCTCTTTTGGCTTGCATAAAAGGAGACTGCCACCTGTTTTTTTGCAGGTTGTTTTCAGCCCTGCAAGTCAGATTAAAAATTGGCCTAGTTAGTGGTTTGGAAAACGAATTTGTTGCTCTAGCACAGAACAATGAAAGTATCCAGGGTCGGTGCTGGCATCCAGCCCTCTGTCATTACGTGAACTCTGGCTCCAGCAAGCTCTTTGGGGTCGTCAGGATCCGCACTGCTTGTAGCACCATCTGCTCCATCCGCTGCTCCTGCCTCCTGGTTTGGACATGAAGTGCGAGAGAACGGGGGGATTGGGTTTCTGTTTGCATGGCTCCATTCAGTCCTGACTTAAATGTCTGGGAGAGTAAGGATGATTTAGCAGATCTAGAGAGTTGTAATGATTTTTGGGAACATTAAACCTTTTAGAACAGCCTTTAATGGGGAGTCACTTTCAATCTCACTGGGGTTTGGCAGTGTCTGGTTTTAGACTCTACCATTTTTCTACTCATGTTAGCATGGACTGTATCTCTCTGATATGAATAGCCCTTAGTTTTCCTTGCCTACCATGGCCCTGACCTGGTCATCTCTGAAACACAGTCACCACGGCAGCCCAGTGAAAGGTTGTGTTTTGCCTCAGTTAGCCTAAGTCAGAGAGACCCAAGTTCTAATCCCCACTCACAGCCTCAGTTGGGCGACCACCTTCTCCAGCTGCTCGTGGAGCTCGTCAAAATGCCACTTGAGAAGTTTAAGAATGAACAGCCTTTAGAGACTTGTGATGTTCTTGCCTGAATCAGGAGCTTTTATAGTCAGCTGAGAGGTTCACGGCCTCTTTAAGATGTATTTTGATCTTTTTCCCTCTTTCAAGTTTCTTTCTCACTAATTTGGTACGTGTTATGTATAACTGGATTTACAAGCACCTGACTCAGAGCTCCTTTTATTCATCACCATTAACTCCATCAGAAGAGCTACATCAGAGCTCAACAGTGTGGTTATTTATTCTGGCTTCTTGCAGAGTGACCTTTTGGGTTGTTTTTTTTTATTTCTTTTTTGATGGTTAACTTCAATTGTTAGGCTCTTTTCTCACTTTGTACTTCCAGATCTACTGAAGAAGTACGAACTCCTGTATATCATGGTTTTTAGACCCTCTTGCACTAATTAACTTGTAACTGCATCTTCAACTTTGTTAATTTTGGTACGTATTTTACTGTAAACATCCATTTGTTCCACTGGGTAGTACAGCTTCCTGAACATCTGGGAATCATCATGTGTCATGTACGATATGATGTATCCACACTGTTAGACGAGCACAATGCTAGATCTGATGGATGGAAGAAATGTGTCAGGGCAAAGATTCATATATACTTCAGTTTGTGACTTGTGACTCACGGGGTAAACTTCGTTCTCTCTTTTGATGGTACGGATCCAAGATCTGCATTTTTCCTCTCCCATTTTGGTCTGGTTTATAACATAGAGGCTTGCACTAACGAGACTAGAGCTTTTGCTAGCTGGATCAGAACCCTTCACTTCTGTCTGGACCTATGTGTCTAAATAAATCACCGCTTTGTATGTTACAGCTGTGAACAAAGCTCTCTTCTGGAGATGGTTTGCTACCCTTAGGCTGGATATCCAATAGGAATTTGGTAATATTTGCTCCTTGCTGTGCCTTTGGAAGTGCACATAGTTCAATACCCTATTTGAATGCCCTCTGGCTGGAGGATTAAAGAACAACCTGGTCTAACAAAACAGGACAAACAAAAACCATCAGTATTTGGTTTTCCCAGTAAAGTTTCATACTGATTACTCTTTAAAATACCTGTTTGTTCAGCATCCCTGTACAACCATGCTTCAGCAACATTGTGAAAGGGCCTTTTGGGAAGCAGCAGGATGGCATCTTAAAGGGAGGGTTGTAGCTTAGCTTCTTAACACATGTGTAGATACAGATGATGTTGTAAGAAGTGTATTTTTACAAGCATAACTGATACTGTAGGAAAGAAAATACACAATTTCTGGTGAAAAAGCACTCCTTCAGGCACACTAAATCTAGGCAAGGGATTTTGCTGTGGTCACTGGTTGCCTCTCAGTTGTACCATTAAGCAGGTTCATGGTACCTCCTTCAGAAGCTATTTTATGTCTTACCTTGGGAGAAGGCCAACCTGGAATATTAATCAAAGCTGCTGATGAGAGCAGTGGCCACTTGTGCATGCACATGTGGGCTGTCCTCTGCCCAGGACATCATGGGTCCAAATAGAAAAGGGATTATTTTTTTTTTTCTGGTTAATGAAAATACATTGAGCTCAAAGTCATGTTGCGAGGAAATAGAGAAGGCAGCCAGGGAGAGCCTACAGGAAGGGCTAGAGCTCAAAGAAAAAATCGAGTTTCAGCAGTTTGTCACCAGAATGGCTTGAGCAAGGGCTCCAGTCTGGCCAGTGGTAGCACCAGCAGCAATAAGGAAAGTCAGTGCTGAGTCCCTCTATATTTCAGAGAGAACAGAAATTAGGAACTGAGACACCATATAAAGGCTGTGTGAAGCTGAAAGCTGCAGAGAAGGCCTCTCCAGGTGCAGAAAAATTAATACATTTCTAGATAGAAGCTCTAGGAACATGAAAAGGTCACTGTCTTCAGTTAAACTCTTGTTGGGGTTTTTTTCCTTCCCCCCTCTCCCCACCATCTTTTATCTGGAGTCGTGGATTTTTCTGATTTTATGTAATTTTTTTAAAGCAGATTTCCCTTTCTAGGAATTGCATTAACTCTACTTTCAGCCTGCTGCATCAGGATTCATCATTACATATTTGGTGAGCAGTGAGCAGGAAAAAAAATGAGACATTATTAGACCCTGATCAGAGTTTTACTGCTATGATGGTCATTAGATGGGAATAGTGTCATTTTGTCTGTGAATTTTGTCAGAATGAGGCCAGAGACAAGTGAGCAGTAATGAGACTCTTGAAACCAGTCTGCAAGTGCGTAGTGGTAAAATAATAAGCAGGTGCCAAGAGCTCATCTCTAATCAGGGTCTTGGCAGGAATCTTGATTAGGGTCTGCCCTGTTTGTCTTCTGGGCAAAGGAGAAAATTCAGTGGTGAAGGACTCAAATGCGAACTTCATCTTATGCTTGTGCACCACAGAAGATTCAGGGGTTTTTTCTATTTTCTTTTCAATGCACTACTGTCTTAGAAAGCTGAAGGCCTTCCTTGTAGCAGGAATAAATGAGTATGGCTCCTTGTCCTTCTGAGGATAGCTGGCTCTAATCTAAATGTGAATGTGTATGTCAACATTTTCCATAAATACTGCAACTTAAAAAAACCCCACATTTTCAGAGAAATTTGCTTTAGCAACAGTTTTAATTTATTGTGTGTTCCTTACCAGTAAGTATTTGAGCAGGTAAAGTAACCTTTGTGTCTCATTCAAGGACTATGCGAGGTCCTAGATAGCCTTGGAAATGATGGGAAAAAAAGGTAAATTTAACATCACAAAATTCCAATGTTTTGTTTAACAAGTGTGTACCAAATTAAGACAAAAAGTAGAAGTATTGATATCTTCTGTCGTCTGGGAAAAGTGAAGGGTAAATAAGTGTACAGCAAGAAAAGATTGTGTCATATTATGGGAGATACAGGGGAGCAAAGCATACAACTGATCCAGAACGGCATTTTCTACAAAGCATCTTTATGTCTGAGGATGCACCTCTGATTCCTGAGCTGAAGCAAGCAGCATTTCTTCCTCATCTCCCTAGCAGAGCTGTCCCACTGCTTCCAATCTTTCCTCTGAAAAGTGTTAACCCTCTCTCTTTCCCCTCTCAAATGCCTCCTTTCACCATGGGTAAAATTCCTGTTTCAAACAAGGAGAAGTTTTGTTTGAAACCAGGGCAATGAGGAAATGAAGATTAGCTCAAACCATAAGCTCCTGTGCCAAAAATTCAGAACATGCTCAATAAAATTATACTCAGACCTTGTGAGTCCAGACAAAACTAACCATCCCAGGAATATGGCTGAATTTCAGCAATCACAGCCCAGGTGTACTGGCTGTGGTGAACGTTCAGGTAATAACTATTTTTAGCTATTACCAATCACAAAAATTTAATCAGTGACCACTCATTTTAAGACAACTGCAAGTGACCTGCTGGCAACTTGTAAAGACAAGAATGAAGAATTGCCCTATTCATTTATTCAGCCCAGTCTTCATAGCATGTCACAGTCTGCTGCCCTCAAGCACCAAACCTGGAGCCTCTGCTGAAGTGGCATCTTCTCTTTGTTGACCTGAAGGTTCAAGAGGCAGGACCTACGAAGGATGATTTGCAAAAATTTGTCACATTTGTATATATACCACTGTCACAAAGCCCTTCTTTGGATGCTCTCCATTATTTTTTTCCATGAGTCCACATATTTTTTTTTAATGAAGAGCCATAGTTCAACTGTTCACAACTCGCTAGACCATGATTCCACTATACTCCTTAGTGATCTGACCACACTAGGGCTTTTAAACCAGATGTTTTCCCTTCCTCGCTCACTTGTGGGCATCTTCAGAATCTTCGAAAGATAGATGTTATGATGGTTTGTGTGTCCAAGGGGTGATGCAGTTTTTTGCCATGGGGGGTGACTAGGGTTGAACCCCCCCAGCTTGCTGTGAGGCAGCGCTCAGGACCCAAGAATTTCCCAGTGGCTAAGAGCCTGCCTTAATTGGCAACCTGTCAGGTACTTGGGTGTGACCTTTCTCTTGGCTATGTTTATCTTTGAGGAGGGCATGCTGCAAGCTGGGGCAAAATTAATATGGCTATCTGATCGACAGAGAAGATCTACAGCTCTACACCCATCCATACAGGCAGAAAACTCACCCGCATGCCTTGTGCGGGGGATTCTTGGAGCTGCTGTGAGTCGGTCTAGGTGGCAGGTAGTTCAGACCCCCTACATCTTTTAAGCCCAAGGGGCACTGCAGGAATCTCCTGTGTGGTCTAGCCTCTACGACATTGTTAGTAGGGGTTATACTTGTCCTGCTGGCTTGTTTGCAGCAAGAGCTGTGTGGTCTTGAGAGTGTTGTTTGAAGTTAACGTGGAGTCATGAGGACACAATTAAGATGAGCTCAGACAGGCTGTTTCAGGTGAAGCTAGAACATTCGGGAGTGTAACTGGTCTTGGTGCTTGCTGCATGTATCATGCACAAAAGACAGAAAACACATGATAAATTATAGCCATGCCTGAAAAGTAGTGTGTAAAAATATTTTAGTTGAGACTAAATTTCTGTTAGCAACACCTCTCAGAGGCAGAGAAATAAAAACTTAGACTACCTGCACCTGGACTATACCTGGCTACTGTGTGCTTGCTATTCTTTTGGGGCAAGAAAAGGAATGTGAATACCCCTCAAGGCTGGAAATTAAAATCTTTGACTAGTTTTAATTCCTTCACGTTCAGCTGGTTAGGGTGTAATAGCCATTTTCAGATCCCTACTCTGCCCCAGGATTTCTGGCATCTCCTGTGAAAGTCATTCATCTTCTCCATGTCTCCATGTTTCATATTAGATAAGGACGTCAGCACCACAGTGTGCCAGAAACTCTGAGTTGCTCACACTAAGGTTATGGGAGCTAAAGAAATGTTAAATGCTTTGCTTTATATTATTTTTCTGTTGCTAAGTTAAATATAATCATCAGTTATGTCAGTACTCGATTTCAATAACCGTTCTTCAAAAGAACACTTCCTGTAGGGCCAACTTGCGATGGGCTCTCAGTTATCTCTGTTGCTCTGTCCTGATACTGTATCATATGTCATAGATGCCATGGGATCAAAGTAGTTCCTTGGCAAACTTAGGGGGAGGGAAATTTGGATGTCTGAAGAAAGGTAGAAGGTGTGTGTGCAGCAGGGGGAGAAGCAGAAGCTATTTGCTGAATTTGATTAGAGCAGCAGAAAGGAAGCCACTTTATTTCAAGAATAGGATTGTTAATGATGCTGGTCCTGCAGTTTCAGGCAGAGAAACACTTGAAGGGATTAAGGTAAAATGGGATTGTTTGTCATGCTTTCTACGGACAAGGAAAAGGAAAAAGTTGGTACTGGCTCTTGAACTTTGCCAGTGTGCAACTTAGTTGCAAACAAGGGGAAAACACTTCTATAGCTGTCCCATGTGGCTTTAGGAGAGCTAGTCAAAAATATACAACTGAGACTTCATGAAGTTTCTGATAGGTGTTTGTGAGGATAAATTGAAGTCTACAGTGAGTCTACAGAAAATGACATTTCCTGTGAAAGTGAACATACAACATTTTCTTCCATTGCTCCTCTTCCCTAATCTGTCTGCTAACCCTCTCTATAGGCTACCTCTCTTACCATGCTGTACAAAGCATATGAGTGTGGAAAGTATTTTTTTTATTTGTAAGTGCTAAATGAAAGCTTCTGTTACAGATTCTTTATAAGGTAACTTCAAGAAATGACAGCAAGTATTAATAAAACATGCTTAATTGATATTAGCATAAATGCAAAGCCAAGTAATATTATCAGTATCAATACTGGAACAGTTCCATCACATGGCTCTTCACATCTCTGTTTATCTCTTTCAGGTGATCTCAAAGGAGAATGCTCAGGGGGGAATTCAGGGGCCAGAGATTTAATGGTTGCAGTTTTATAGTCTTTATCAGACCATCAAGGCTGTAATCGAAAGACAGGAGTTATGGCCTCCAAGAATTCTGTCATCTCAGTCATCGCAAGAGAGCCTCTGGTAAGTCTGTGTATTAATCCAGATTTGTAGAATGTTATATAATTTGTGTTATGTTAACACCTGCAAGCTCTAGACATGAATCAGGAATTTTCTGTGATAAATACTCCAAGAAAGCAAAACAAAAATAAAGTCCTTTTCCCAAAACCAAACCAGCTAACCAACCCAAATCGGTGGTGTGTTATGTAGACCATTTCTCGTACACGTTTGTTGCATAGCACAATTATGGTAAGCTCATATGATGTGTAGAGCCAACCTTGCATTTGCAGGGAGCTGGAAACTCTGAAAATGGGGGTAATCCCAGGCTTTTCCTGTAGAACAGAGGCCTTGGAGAATGTTCATGCCAGCATGTATCTAGGTGGTTTGATTAAGAGGGAAGCTGTCATCAGGAGCAGAGATGATTGGTCATTAGGAATGTCTGTCTTTAACCTCCTTTCCTGACAACATGTACTAAGTGCTGTTATGTGGTGAATACTCATAGTGGACCCTAGTACAATAGCCATTAATCTGTAGATGTAATTAATTTCCATCTGTTTATCTAATTTAGCGGGAAAAGGTTGGAAAGATATTAGAAAGAGGAGCACAGCTGGGTGTCTGTGGACTTCGCAGCCCTGGCCATTAGTGTTGTACTGGAGCACGTTTGGAGATCCTGTCCTTCCTCGGCTGCAGAGTTCAGAGCTGAGTTTCTGTGAGGGTATTCTGCAATATCCCTGATTGTCTGAAATAGGACATGAGCTAATTCAAGTTGTGGCCAGTAAGAGAGAGGGAAAAGGCAGTTCAAAGGATGAGTCCTGCTCAAGCGTTACCTGTGACTATGTACTACATCCCCTGTATTAGCCATCCGAAGCAGATGTCTGCTCCTATGGGGATTGTCCATGTTGGATAGCAAGGTTGCTGTGGGCGCATGCTGACTGTGTGCTTGGCTGGCTATTGCACATCTGGTCAAGGTCTTGAGCTTTATTTCTCTTTTCTCTGATTAGGGACTTCAGAAGCATATATTCAGTATTAAGCCAAAGGCCGTCTTTGTTCCGTGAGGCTGCCCCAGCTGGAACCTGTTACTGGTTGACACAGTCAGATCTTATATTGAGACTATTATATTCTTTAGCCTATTACACCGTGTTTGCATCTTCTAATTCGCCCCAGTAAACAGATGGGTTGTTTTAAGAACCATGTGCAAAGCTTTCATTAAAACCATTACAGGACACCAGATGGAGATGCAGAATAGACATCAACAGGGCTGCTTGCTACTGTGTTGGACTTCCTGCAGAATACTCGGAAGTGCATAGCTCTTCTTGCCACTCATCTTGTCTGCTTTCCTGCATTTGGTGACCCAAATACTTCTGGCTTGCAGTTATATTTCTATGGACCAGTTGCCACTTTTTGCAAGCAGGGTGAAATGCATCTGGATTTCCCAGTCTGAAATTTTCAGATCACCTAATTTCTGAATTATACTTGCTATGGCAAATACAATTTTATGGGGATGTTTTATGACAAATAAATGTGAAATGAAATGGAAATAAAAGGTTTTTTCCCAAAAGGTTAACTCTTAAGTTTTGCCTTTAAGTAAACAAAGAAGGAAATGACTGAGAATTTTCAGTGCTGGAGTGAATTAAGAGACAACACTTATCAAAGGAACAGCATCACTGTGGTATTTTCAAGTATACTAGCATCTTAAGTACATTAGAGTCTAGAGAGAGTGCCAGTGGTCTTAAAAAGATAAATGACAGAGGGATATGTTTTGAAAAGGAAATAGATTAGTGAATCTAGTAAATCTTGATCTATTTGATTTAGATGTTTAACTGAAATGGATTAAAAAATCTCTGATCTGTAGAGTTTGGACTGAAAGTCTTGTGAACCAGATTCTGCTATTAGGTGTTCCTCTGCCGCAACAGTTGCTGAAGAGTGCCAAGATCTTTGTGACAGTAGTTGTGTGTTTGGTTTTTTTTAATTTATGAGTCCAACATCTGCCCGAGTGAATGCAACAATTAATAAAAATATAATAGTATTTGTTACAATACTTGTGATGAATAACAGAATTCCTAGAAAAAGGAGGTTCAGGGCCACAGAGGCTGTATCTGAATTCAGGTCACTTTTCACAAATAGTTTTAGGGTATATTTAGAAATATCAAAGATGTTCATTTCTGGTAGACGCCAGTTTTTCTTTTCATAATAGAACACTTCATTTTATCTTATTTTAATTTATCTGTTTAATTGATGGATAATGCAAGTACTTATTTATGTTGAATTTTGCAAATTCTATGAATTAAACCTTTTCTATCTCAGAAGGGACAAATTAAAGCTTCCAGTTTAATATCCCTATGACAAACAAAATTTGAGTAGTTAGCATTCAGTGGGACTGAAATTCTGTAATATTTTTTTAGCCAAAAATTCTGTTCTTGGAATAAGGATGAAATACTGACATTCCTAAAATCATAATATCCCAGGGGTTTTTTGTTGGAATTGCTGAAAAGTAATTAATTTTAGATCCTGTGAATATTACACTTATTTATTCATAAGTATTTGGGGGTATGTCATGTCCTAAAGCAGCTTGAGAGTCTGATCAACTGATTCTTTCCTGTAAGTGTGGTTCACTAGCTAGTCTTCCTCCTGTGGAGTCGCCGAGGTCAGCTGCTTCAGAGCCGACGCA
>VZTO01007809.1:30808-53591 GCA_013400615.1 Syrrhaptes paradoxus | reverse complement strand
TGGCACCAGTGCCACATTCATCTTTAGCTCTGAAGTTTACCTCCTGTTCACAAATTAACACATCTTTTCTTCAAAAGTATTTGATTTGGGTACATATCTATATTATACCAACACATTCAGGTTTAACCATTTTGCTGTTTGTTCCAAGAAAAAAAAAAAAACAACCCAACACCAAACCTAAAGCATTTTATATATTTTTTTTCAAGAGACTCTTAATTCTGTGTTATTGCAATGGTTTGATTTTCTGATGTGAAGGTCTTTTACCTGTTTCCTTCTGCTTAATTTTCTAAATGTTCAGAATGCTCAAAACATGGTTATTTTTAATCTTCTTTATGTTATTATTTTTATTGAAAACATTTTTCAGTTTGTCCAACCTGCAAGTGAATTGAAAATCCAGTTTACCACAGTTTGTATTTTTGATGGCTGACTTTCTGCAAGTAACATCACCCGGTGTTCAGTTTATCTCCTATCAAATTACAACAACAATCCTTTGAAAACGTTTTTTCTCTATCTCCTGGGTGGGGAGACTCCCCCTCACTGTGCTCAGGGATCACACTTGGCACAGTGGAATGCCCATCCTCCAAGTGCTGTTGGACTTCATATAATAAAAAAATTAGTATTAGTGAAGTGGAACTAAACGGCCTTTCTCTTGTCTAATAATTACACGAGTGATGAGAACCTAAAACTTGATCTCTAGATCAGGTATTTTCAGGGAGGTTCTGAGTGTGTTTAAAACTGAATAAAGCTTTCATTTTTCTCTTGTGAGGCAGCCATTATGAATTAAAACTTCTTCATACTGACCTTATTTTCATACTGCAGTTAAGATTTTGTCGTATTTGTTTTCATTAAACTGCGTGGAACCTTCCCTTTATTAAACTGTGATTCACTTAGGTTAAGAGATGCAGGAATCACAATGGCATGTGGATATTTCCATGTTAAACTGACTTCTGTGTGCTCAGAGCAGTATTTTATTATTCAAT
Organism: Syrrhaptes paradoxus; assembly: GCA_013400615.1. Classification (NCBI taxonomy): domain Eukaryota; kingdom Metazoa; phylum Chordata; class Aves; order Pterocliformes; family Pteroclidae; genus Syrrhaptes; species Syrrhaptes paradoxus. The sequence goes on along the minus strand of VZTO01007809.1, from coordinate 52,611 downwards.
AATTTTAAGATTCTTTCCAGTGATAAGAAACCAAATTTCCTAGTGTCATTCATACCTACAAGATTTGGCAGGAAACATCTTACAAAATTAAAAGCAACGACATAAAAAAGCACCAGAAGGCATCTACACATGATACTCCCCTAAAGATACACGAGTCCTGCCTGACCTTGAATACTCTTATGATCATCCAGTAGTTACAACACAGGGCTGTGTCCTGCTCCTAAATTTTCTTTGGACCAGCTCTGCAATCTTTGCTACATCACCGTAGCTTTTTGACCGCTAATGTATTCGTATGTGAAAGGATAAGACCGGTAACATCTTGGTTGTGAAGTGCTGTATTTGTTGACTGTTCTTCAAGGTGTCCATTGCAATTTCCTGAGCATCTGCAGACTAAAATGGATTTTATGAATTCTCAGTAAGATATGCACAGTACGTTGCAAAATAAATGCCAAAAAAATGGAAAGGAGATTGCTGGGTGACCTTATTCACTAAGTGGATCAAAATGCCTGTGTAAAAACTTTTGATGAGGGTGACCTGGTACACAATTTGTCTTTTTGGGCATGATCCAAAGCTTATTTATCTCAGTGCTTGGTGCAAAGACTGACTACATAGATTTAAGATTGTACTCTGCATCCGAGTTGAATCATTTCAACCACTCCCCTCTTTCAGACAGTCTGGGCTTAATTTAGCTGGTACTTGTTTCTTGGCATGTCTTAGCTCCTCCTTTTGCTTTGAAGTGCCTGTGGCACATTGTCTCCTTATTCTCTTCACAAAATACACTTGTTGTATTCTCTGAGTCCAAGAGAAATTTAAAAATTAAAAAAATATATTCAAATATTTATTCTCACCGTAAGCGGTATGCAATTTCATTCACTAATTTTAAATAATAATAGAGCCAAGAACAAAGGCAATGGCCTGATCTAGATCACTGATTCTTATCTTTGTGTGGCTCAGCCCCACGTGAGAAATGTCTTCCTGAGCCTCAAAGTTTGTCACCGCACTGAGTCCAACTGCTGTCTCCTTCCCAGAGAGTACCTAGGGGCTGCTGCCTGGGCTCCTCAGAGCTCCCTTCCCGATGTCCAGGGCAGAGGCAGCCGCGCTGCTCTTGCACACCCCTCATCGCTTGGGAGCAGTGCAGCAGGGATCTCGGGCTTGCACCACAGAGATTGTACTGCTGTAATTAATTTGCATTGTGGGAAGACGTAGCACAACGAGCAGATGTCAGCACACTAGAGAGAACTGGGGTAATATCCTAAATAATGATAATCCTAACCTTCTCTTGCTCTGAATTGATGCATAGGCTGAAAAATCTTACCAGAACAGATGGTTTGATGTATAAAAACAATACTTTGTGACTATGTGATTAGGCATGACAGTTCTTATTGTTTCACACACCCAGATTTTGACGGGAGAAGCAACACCAAAAAATTTGAATTGTGAAGTAGGCTTTTTCTGCAAAGCCCCTGGGTGGGAACTTAGCATATATGAATAGCTTCCCTGCTGGTCTGGTTACATCAGCTACACAAACAACATAAGTGGAGCTGACAAAAGTTGTCTTCCTTCTGTACAGTTACATCTGCCAAGGGGACCTGGTTGCACAGTGTCACCCAATAAGGTGACATAACTCTTTGCAGCACCAGCTGACACTGCTACCCTGTGCCACTCACACTACACCTGCCCTCCAAAGGAGCAGCGTTCAGTCTGGACACGTCCACAGGACTCAGATCTGTCTTTAACCTCAGTAGTTCACAGTAAAAGAATTAAGTCAGCCTGTAAAAACAGCAACCATAATTGATTAGTCATTCTCAGAATAACTGCCACGTATTAGATCTGACTGTGTGAAACTAGAATTTATCCCATTAAGAAGTTTCAAATGCTCTGTTCAAACACTTCTATACCGAGAGCTGTTTAGCACAGCGATGGCTAACCCCACATCAGCAGATCTCTGGTCCTATTTGAGCTAAAAGTGAGGAATGTAGTGAGGTCGAGGAGGCAGAATAATAGTATAGAAAGAATCTTCATTCATCAAACAGAATTGTTGGCATCCTCCCTTTCTCCAAAACCAATATTGCTGTGCAAATAAAGTCAGGACAGAAGGTGAAAAAAAGGACAGAGAACACTTTTTGTCTGAGACATACAATAAGACGTTATAAATGTGTTGGTTTTGCTAATGTGTTGGTTTGGCTTCAGGTGATCATAAAAGCAGAACCTTCCTCCTCTCTGGAGATCTTGTGTCTTTATGTGGGTGAGGATACCCCTTTGTGTGCATTGCCAATAAGTAGTAAAAAGAATCTGAACTTTGGACTCAAAGTATCTCAAAATAGCCTTAAAAATATACAAGATATCATAATACTTTCAGGAGAAAAGATGGGAAAGATGGGAGAAAACCCATGTGTCATTCCTGGTACAATTGCTTTTTGCATGAACATCGTTTTGTTGTTGGGGAAAAAAAAAGATCACAGAAATGGGAGGTACATAAGTATTGTTAGAATGAAAATACATTCTAATTTCCTACATTTTGTAATGCTTAGGTACAACTTTGCTTTCACCTACTTTAGATATTTGAAAAATTACCATTGCCTAAGAGTTCTAACATGGAAAATAATTAACAATTTGATGGCTCTCCTCACCTCACTCTTGACTACAACTCAAGAGCTGGATACATGCACACAAACTTTGAACACAGGTAATAAAATGACAATGTGCTATAATAACATAATAATTAGATATGTCATTGGTGCTTCAGTCTTCTGGAAGTCAGGTCATAGCAAGATGATGTCAGATCACTGGAAAAAACTGAGATACTATGAATGAAAAATGATCATAACCCGGTCTTGCTGTGAACTTCAAAAAGGGTAAAAAAAAGCTGGTGAGAACAGGGGCCTTGAGGCATAAGCAATGATTTGTGCGTCTGCAATTAGACATTATATCCTTACTGTTCCACTCTGTTTGGCGGCAATTGTAGTGTAAGCAGTACAATTATGAACAAGGATTATCACTCTTTAGAACTGAGGGAGTAATTGATTCATTCAAATAACTACATCTTCTAACACATAAAATAAGGAAATGTGATTAGTTTACAGAGAAGAACTAGAATGTAAGAAAGATTTACACTCTCTATAGACTTCTTATACCTTATGAGACTCATCTTAGTCAGACCATTATTAAATAGAAACAGATCCCCGCAGGCTTGTTTTTAATTTAAGGGTGACAAAGCTGAGAAACATGGTGCACAAGCAAAAGCTTGCCGAGTAGAAATGAATGATTACATAAAGAAATCAGATCCTCTGACATGAGGTTTCATATCTGCACATTAGATTTCACAGCAACCCTACAATTCAAGAAACTCATTGTCAAGTAAGTGAGAATACATTGAGCAAGGTCCATATTTCATCAAGAGAAGTCATTCCCAGTCCTTCCTAGCAGAAAGGAGAGGTGAAAAGAAAGGACAACCACTTCTTGTTCATTAGCTGTAGAAGGGATTTGTTTCACTGCAAATAGGGAGAGCTGTCACGGAATAACAACCTAGCAGCATGTCATGCTGTGTAGAAATGTTTTTAAATGCTTCCATGTCTATTATGCGATCTCTTCCCAAGTAATAAGCTCATTAAATTCTTTGGGAACATTTCCTCTTTAGAACTCCCTTTTTAATATTATATCCTTCAGCACAACGAAATTAAGGGGGTGAGGTTTTATTCATTTGTGAAATACAAAACAAAGCAAAATGGATTAATAGACCACATGCTTTATGTTAGAATCATTGGATAATTCTGCTCAACTTTTCCATTGGCCTGATTTAGATTGTGAAGTTCATAACATAGAAGTATCTTCCTTAATGTCCTCTCTATGTACGAGTAGGCTGCAGGTTCTTGGCAGTTACAATGTCAGTAAACTCCCCTTGTAACTGCAGATATTTCCACTGCTGTGAGGTGCTTCTCCTCTGAGAGCTCTGTGGGTGTCATTAAAGGGGTTTAATTTTATGCCACACGTGTGCTACAGTCTCTAGTTCCAGTCTCTAGATATGGGTTGCATGAACTTAAAAACCAATCATAGAATCATAGAATGGTTTGTGTTGGAAGGGACCCTAGAGATCATCGAGTTCCAACCCCCCTGCCATGGGCAGGGACACCCTCCACTAGCCCAGGTTGCCCACAGCCTCATCCAGCCTGGCCTTGAACCCCTCCAGGGATGGGGCATCCACAGCTTCTCTGGGCAATGATTTAAGTATTTCATTTTGGGGCTGTTTTAAATACTGTAGCAGATACCAGAAGCTCCCAAATGATTGTTCTCACAGATGTTCCGAGTTCTCCTAGAGCAAGGATTTTAAATGGAAAACACAGGTGTAATACAGGGATAGCTCAAGGCAGGCAGAGATGGTGAGCTCTCATCCAAACCTTCAGCAATATCTAACAGCACGAGAAGCAGTTAAAATCAGAACCCAGTTCTGTGATAACTCAGTGGCATGTTTTGATCATTATGAACTATCTGGAAGAACAGTGAGCATGGCATGAGACAGACAGCAAATGGACCCGCCAGTCAATGATGAACTGGGAGAAGGTCCAGACGACTTCACTGCTTGTTCTGTCTTTCCCACTGAATTGTTCTAGTGTTTTGCCAATCTCCACTAAAGGCCAGAGCTTCCCTGTATGCAACCATTATACTTACCCAAAATGCCTGCTAATCAAAGCACATATGATCTAGTTTTAACTTTTAAAGTCTCATCTGAAAAAAATCTCTGGGGCATATACCACATCAAGCCCAATTATCTGCTTCCAAAAAGATGAAGGGTTGGCTAATTATCTGTCTGAGCTGTTATGCCATGGACACGTACTTTCTAGACAAGCCCAGGAAATGGGTCCATTTTCTGAAATTCCTTTGAAAAACATGCACTCCAGACATACTGGGGAAGGCCTTTCAGCAAAAAAATGAAGGATCACTATACATTTATCATACTGAGATTATTATAGGATATTTTACCTTTATTCTTTAATAAGTTTAACCAAACTATATTATGTTAACCTAGCCTTCTGTTTCATCAGCGAATCTAAACAAACTACATGACACCAAGTGATGGTATTAAAGTGTAGAGCTTCTAGTTTCTAGATTTTTTTAAACCAATGTATGTACTTTTTTTGTGTGTCCGAAAAACATTAGCACTCTGTTGTCTGGTTTAACAAAATGAGATTTGAAAGAACACTCTGCTTTTTATTTTCCTGCCCAAAGATTTTCTATTGCCATTATCCCTTGCAAGTATCTGAGCAGCCTTCATGTCAAGGTGGCTGAAAAAGAAAAACCTCAGTATGTAACAGAGGTGTTTGTGCTTTCTCAGAGCTAGAAACACTTCTCTTGCTGAGGATTTTTTGTAGGAAATGGATATTGCTCCTGGTTTGGCATGGAAAGATGGCCTTTGTGTTTACACAGTGTTCATTTGCCCATCAGTCCATCCCATAATAGGTGTTGAACCATTTCAGTCATATGCAAGAGGCTTACAGCCTTAGGTAAGTCCTGAGAAGTTTCAAAAAAGCCAGGAAGAGGATTTAAGATATGTGCCCAAATCCCATCAAAGGAAAGCAGATGAAATTTGTCCATCCCACGTTCAGCTGGGCAGCAGAGTGCAGCCCATCGGTGGTCACACCAGCTCTGGCCTGACGGTTGGCTCCGTCCCACCACTGGCACATGTGCTGTCCTTCCCAGCGGTACACCGTCATGGTCAGGAGGAAGAAATGCAGTTTTTGAAGTGAGAAGTGGGAAACATTAAGATGACAAAAATATGCAACTTCCTTGGATTTCATAATTTCATTGGAAAGCTTGTTTAATTTGGGTGGGTTGTTTTTGTTGCTTCAGAGGCAGAACTTTTGTGTCTGTTGGGGCTTTTATTTTCTGGTTGAGCTTTTTAAGATTTCCAGTGGTGTGAGTGTGAACAGGCTTTATGAATGCTCAAAACTGCAAAGTTGATGAGAGCTGAGCCTTTCCCAGAGAAAAGCAGTTTGATCCAGGAGAATTAGCACTGGATTGGGCCTCGAATTCCAGTTCAGTTCTGCCATCAGTTCGCTGCATGGCCTCCAGAGAGGGGTTGTGTTCCACTTCCACCGACAGTAAATGGAGATAACAAGATGCATTTCATCTCAGAGCAGCGATATAATCACTGAAGTTTATGATTCGTCTGGGCACTTTTGTGAAGAATGATCTAGAAAGGATCATGAGGAAAGGAATAATTCTGCATTCGTTTCATGGTATAACCACCAGTTAAGCAACAAGGATAAAACCAGCAAACAGATGTTGGATTCTCTAAGCGTACCCCACTACACTGGACGAAGCTGGGAACAGGGGAAGAACATGGTTGTGTTATTAAGGACTGGCACATATATGGTGCCAAATTAAAGTCGGATGGACAGCCTCATTTCTGGTGTTTCATAACTTTGAATGCTTGGCTTTTCAGCTGGAACATTGTTTCTTAATTAAGTAAAAATGTAGTTTCATTAACCTGGTCACCTGTACTGTGTAAAAAAAGTCCACTGAAAAATACCCACTGAAGTGACAGCATGTGATTAGAATTTGCACTATGTAGGGTGTGCAGCAGCTGGTGGCATGTGGGACAAAGAGGTCAAGAGATCACTGGATGACATCTTCTTTAATCCAGCAGATGAGTGGCACGGGAGAAACTCCCATTTCTGCATGTATCCAGCCTGTGTAGGCAACCTGCAGACTTTGCTCTCTCAGCAGTTGTTTAATAAAGCAATTAAACACATTAGCTTTGAGGCAGGACTCTCAACTATCACCTCAGCTTTCCTACACCAACTCACATGTTTGATACTAAGCATATCCAATACGGTGTTGGATTGAGACTGGTTTTTTTTTGTCAGTCTTGTAGTTTTCAAAAACTACTAAATTTGCTCTAGCCCTCCCCACTTTATAAAGAGATCTTCACCATAGCTGGGAGATATAAACTAAAGAATCATTGAAACTAAAATCAGGAGTCTTGAAATACATTATCATTTTCAAAAATCAAAAATGCTATTAGGTCAAACTCCTCAAAATTGAAACATCTTGGGTAATTTTCTGGAGGGAAGAAGCAGAATATTAGGTCAACAGGGAAAAAGAAAAGGACTTGAGAAGGGTTCTTTGAAGTAGTTTAGAAAAGGCTGCCGGAAGAAATGTTTTCATTTAGGAGAAAAAGAAGAAAAAGAAAAAAAAACTTAGTTGGTAACTATGACATCTCATGTGACAAGCCACTACTTGAAAAGACTGTTTATAGTTGTTAAAACTTTATACACATCTGAGAACCAATTCTGGAAGAAAAGCTCTCTGATCTGCAGCACACACACAAGCACACGTAAGAAAGAAAGCCGTTGCTAGGTCCGGCAAAAGGAAGTAATGGTGACTGCTGCTCTGTGACATTTTAAATAAACATCTTCAGCTTGAAATGGAACTTTCTGCAGAAGCAATCCTAACTCTCCCTGTTCGTTAAGTGAGTTTCCTGCTGACAAGAACTAGATTCTTTGGTGTTTTGCATCTATTAGAGCAAGAAACTACAAAAGTAACTCAGAAGAACAGATACCTGAGCTCTGCGACCAGGCAACTTGTTGTGAGGAGGAAAATGTCCATTGTCTGGACAGGAGTGGGGTTGTGCTTTGTAGTCTGCAGTACGCTATCCCACTGAATTGGCTGTGTGGATGTTTAAGACCAGGTTAACATTTAAGAACTATTTCTATGGCAAAAGTGGTTAGACACCTTTAAAATTGTTGAGATCAATACCAGTAGTTAGAGGATTAGATTAAACACCCAAGGGAACAAACCACAGACTGCAGCATTTCTGAAGCAGTCACAAACTTTTTGTTCCTATAAATAAATGACGGGCTAACTAATTGTGCCTAGTTTGTAAACTTAATTTAAAAAGATATTTAGAGAAGATAAATTTCTTTAGCAGAATATCAGGAGAAAATAAGAGAAAAAAATAAAAAGAGGCATTGAGGAAAGGTAAATAGGTACCGACAGAAAATCAGTAAAAAGACTTTCATTTTAGGCTACAACATTTTTCTTGTCTTTTATCAAAATTTGAAATGAACCCATGGACTCATCAGCCATGCATCAGACTGATGATTACAGAAATATTTTTAATTTATAGGTTTTCATCTCTGGTTTTCCAAAGTTAGTGTAACTGTTTCTATTTTGTACATGGGGAACTTCAACTAGGAAGAGTGAATGACTTTTCTAGCATTATGCAGCATGTTAGCAGCGGCTGGAAATAAACCAAAAAATGAGATTCAGAGATGTTGGTTTGACATTTCATACCATGGTGCCTTCCTAGAAATTAGAGATGACTTAGGACCAAGGCAAGGCACACACTGTACTAACTTTTTTTTTTAAGAATCTGTGATAAAGTCCACTGAGTGGCAGAAAAGTCTTGTTGCTTTCCTGCTTCCATTGTGAGGCTGCTACAATTGTCTGTGTCTCTGTTGTGGTTTTGCATACATTGATTTGTGTGTTTTGGCGTCTCTTCATTGTATGATGACTTTCTGAAACCGAAGGTTCTGAGAGGAGGCATAAATGTGCACATTGTCTTCCCTCTCTGTCTCCCATTTGTCTGTTTTTCATCTCTTTAATTTCTTGAAAATTGGCAGTAAATGAATATATCCCATTTCTTCCAGATTTCCTTGCACCATTGCTTGGTCCAATTTTAGGAATCCACCATGTTTGCCGTCTTTTCCAATTTCACTGGCATCTCTAAGCTGCCCCAGGAAAATCAGTTACACTGAGCTGAAGTACTCTGGGATGAAAGCTTCTCCCCTCATCCAAAGAACCCTAGGAGAACACTTGCCATCCTACGGAGTCCTAGGCTAGGAGTCAATTGCTGTCCTCTAATCAAGAGTGATTCCTCACCTCTAGTAAGCTCAGAGACAAATGCCTGTTGGAAATCCTATAGCAAACCAAAGCTCCTTCATAGGCTGCTAGGGAACCATCATGACTGGAGTGTGAGATGTTTGTGCTGAATTAATTGCTTGTGAGTTATGTGAAATGTAAAGCCTGAGCATATTATCTCTGACATAAACAGACTGTGCTCACAAAACAACATAGTTGGAAAGAAAGAGTTTTCTTTGTAACTCATGTTACCGTGGTGAGATGGAAAGCGAGATAAAGATTATCATTCCATTCCAAGTTGTCCAGTTGGAAGAACGATACTAAAACCTAAATATGTAGTCCAGTGGCAGCTTTATGTACTCTCTTGGCAGTAATTTTAAAACTAGCAAATAATAATCCGTCATTAATAATCTCTAGTAGAACTCGATAGCAGACAATAAGCCAGATGCCCCTTTCCTTGATCATTGCTGCTTATGGGATTAGCAACATTTACATCTCAATGTTCAGCTTGATTGTTATTCAGCTCACAAAAAATTTCTAAAGATCCTGATCTGATATGGGTTAGGGCTCATTAATTTGTTTAATTAGTTCACCTCTCTCACTAGCTATGGGGCTTAATGAATTTAAAAAAGTAATTTAAAAAGCAAGTAAAAAACAATGAACCTGGGCTTTTGAAACATCAGGTAGTGATAAGTGTGCAATTATTTTTTCATAAAAATCCTGCAGCTATCCTTTAGAAGAGTATATCATAAGCATAAAACACAGATATTAGGTTGCCAAGAATTCTGCCTAGAGTGAGCTCTTTATTTTCTTTTATATTCAGACAGTTTAGAGATGTGTAGGCAATGAGGTCTCCATAGAATAAACAGAGGTTGAGGGAATAATGCTGCACCTTAGGCAGACCAAACCGACAGTAGCTTGTGTTTAACCGTCTGTTGCTAACAATGCAGAAAACAGGCGGCAGTGTTTTAGATTATCCCCACAAATAAAAGTAAAGATAATGGAAAAAATTATAAACATCTATAGCAAGAAGGACCAAAATGTACATAAATCAGCAGTCCAGTGATGGAAATTGGCACTGACCCAAGAGTCATGCCAGTCTGAAGGACAAGAATGTCTTGGGAGCCGACCAGAGGAAGGATAGATAAACTATTGTCTGTGTCCCTCAGCTGATCAGCCAGCTGGAAAAAGCGCTCAGCCCCGTTCCCCGGCTGACAGCTCTGCGGGCTGGGTGGTACTGCTCCTCGGGAAGGAGCTGGCAAACACAGCACATACAGCCAGGGGCAGGTCAAAAACTGGAGCACTGTGATGGAGAACACGCTCAAGAAAGAAAATGGCTTCAAGGACACTCTAATCCCACACAGACACATGCACACAAGGAAAAAAAAAAAAAAGGAAAATAAGTGCTTGTCTCAATAAATGATAAACCTGAAGACTGTTTTGTCTGCAAATAAAGGCAAAGTGATTGGGGAATTAAACCCAGCTTCATTCTCACACAGTCACAGTAGTCACACACTGTGTTTGTATTCCAAATGTGTTACTTCTACTTTCTCTTAAAGAATACTGATTGAAAAAAAATGCTGATATGATTAGCAAAATACATTTTGCTCATATAGATACATTGAGCTTGAAGGTCTTTAAAGAAGAAAGAATACAGATAGAACAGTTAGATGGAGAGAATATGCTACTATGAAAACTGATAGGATAATATTTTTTCTTTATTTTTATGGTTGAGAGTGGTGCCACAGTTATAAAACCATTATCCAAATACCTACAGAACTGAGAAGCAGTGGAGATAAGATAATATATCCTGTATTGCAGTGGGAGCTACTAGCTTTCCGAGTAATGGAGGCTGGGAATCTCCATTATTGTTCTTTAGTTTGCTTGAAACTTAAATAAACCAAATATCCATGCCAGGTGTCTGCCGCAGGCTGAAAACCCTGATGACTGCAAAGGCACAAAAGACTTTCCAAAAGATCAGAATTGACGATAAAACAAACATAGCCCACTGTTTAGTTAACAGGAAGCCTATAAATGCAGAACAAGAAAGCTCGATTGCCACATAAAGTTGGCAGTACAAGCTACGCAACATTTGTTTGTGTAGATCACAGAGGAGTTAGTCTGAGGGAGGCTGTCGAATCCTCTGTGCAAGACCACCAGGCCCTGTGAGAGAAGCCTCTCTCTGCGATCATCAGGGCTAGCTCCAGACGTTTGCCAAAAACTGGCAAACATCACTGTTTGATGTGACTTCCTCATGGCTGGTTTCTCTTCCTCCTCCTGACAGAGACATTCATCTGTTGTTTCGTTGTATAGACCACTATTTTATGGGTTTTAAGAAAAACTTAATATTTATTCTTCTAGATTTTCCAGTATATATTTAGGGTTGTCTAAAAATAGTTTTGCCTCCAGGCATCCAAGATACGTTTTGCAACTGACACAGACACTATCTTTATTTCTGCAATCACATCCTTCCAGTGTGAGTAGAATTGTCCTACATGTGGGCTGGGTGTATATTACAAGTTCAAGCACACATAACACAGTTAAATTTGTGGTCAGGAGACGACAGTATTGCCTTTCAGGAATAAAGCCCCAGACAGGCTAACAGTAACATAATCCTAGCTTTCTGTTCACAGGTGCTCTGGTACATGGAGAATATTTTCAGCTGGCAAAAACTAGGCATGTGTTCATAGACTGTAAACGCACGTTTAAGTTCCACGTAACTTTAATTCAATCCTCTTGTGTATGTGATTTGTTGTCCAGTGTTTTCCTTGGCCACGGCAGTATTTTTCCAACAGTTCCCCAGCCTTGCCTGCTTACCTTGATCTCTACTGTTTCCATGTTACTGTCACTAAAAGCACTACTTTGGGACATTTTCCTAGAAAACCACTGTTGAAAGAAAGCATTCAGTCACCTACGCTGCTGCAGGCAGTACAATCTATTTGTTATAACAATACTGTTCTACAACACAGATTTTTTTTTTTTCCCCCTTGACTGTTGGGAAATGCTACAGAGGAAGTGTTTTGCTCATCCCCCACTTGATCAGAGAAGAGAGAGAGAACCCAGCATGCAAACGTGTTCACGTTTCCTCACCCAGATACAGAGCAATCTTCCATTTGTTGTACTTCTTCCACTTTTCCAGCTACTCATGCCACCCCTTCAGCTGTGAATTTAACCTGTCATGCAACTGCAGGGGAGAGTAAACACAACACATGCCTCTGTTTCAGGCAATAACGTGCCTCCTGCAGCTTTCCTGGCTTAACTGGCTGAACCTGCTGCTGCCCCTTCCTCACCACAGTCTGACAAGAAGCAACATGAAGAATTCCTCGTTCACTGCACAGAAGAAAAAGCTCAGAAGAATAGGATGGTGAGTACAAAAGGGAGAAATCACAAAAAAAAAAAAAACCAAAAAATGAAAGGCCTAAACTGAGGTGAAATGAAGAACAACATTCAAGGGAAAAGAAAATAAAAATAGAAAACCAAAAAAAAGACAAAAATGGAAGATATTAAAGAATTACAGTTGGTGTGATGAAAACAGAAGGGAGATAAGGCAAAATGATGTCATAGAGGGAGCAGAGCATAGACTAAAATGGGAAAGATTAGACGAAGCCGTCTTCAGGGGAGAGAGATACAAAAAGACATTAAGTATCAGAAAAAAAGGAAGCCACAATGTCATCTTACAAGCAAAGCTATTTTACCAGTCCTTTGGTATTCATCATGTAACGATCATTAGGCTATTAAAAGTTCTGAAGCATCTCCAGTAAGCAGCCAGTTCCCTGAACCCAGCTGCTTTCAGGAGCCGGTGTTCCAACATGTGGATAAACTGATAGTTTAGCAAAGGACCCCAGTGCATGGACAGGCTAATACTAGCAAACAGCAACTGTAAAAAAAATAGCTTTTATTCAGACCATCCTCCAGCCTTCAGGTTGAGAGGATATCAAAAGCCTGTTTTGTAAGATTTACTTTTTCTCTTCCTCATTCCTGATATCTCCACTGCAGGGAAATGAAACAACAAATAGATTTTACAATTGCTATTTGAAATCCAAAGCATTTATTTAAAGGCAACAAAGCAGATAAGCTAGTTAAAATGGCACAATAATAAGCCTGTCCCAGTCTCCTAGTGTAGGCAACTGAAGGTAAAGTACAATAACGTAATCCCAATTACCATACCACAATGCCAACAACCCTTGTTCAATAGAGGATTTTTGCTGACATTCAATTGGTAAAGGGGCGTCAGTTAAAAAGTGGAATTATATGTAAAAGACCCAAGTGACACCAAAATTTAGCTCACAGTGTAAAGATTATCTACCCTGCACTAGCGGGTGGTGATTATACTTTATTCTATAACCTTGTGCATGGTTGATTATATGGCACCACAGAGAGACAGAACAGTAATAACAAGAACTGCAAATAACTGAATTTTGCCAAGCTGTTCCATACAGATATCAGCCAACTGAACAAAATGAATAATAACAAAATTAAGGCAAATTAAGGTTCAGGCAAGATCCACTGCTTTGTGTTTGGTGTGCTGAAATGCAATTAGAACTGATCAAACTATTAATCATGGAAAATTATCACTCACATTTTGCTCTAGTTTCTGTTGGTGACTCTTCTGTGAACAGATCCTGACTTTTATAGACTTCTTTGGTTTTGATGTTGGTTCTAATTGCTCAAAATCGGGGTGTGAAGAAAAAAATAACCTACAGACTTCTTTTGTACTGTTGCTACAAAATTTCGAGTATCCTGAAGTACTTGTATTCAGTTTCCTAACAATAGTGCAGTTGCTCACTTAGTTGTCTGATATGATCTACGTTCCCCTACTTCTCCAAAATGAGGAGGAATGAAGAAAGTAATGGGAGCAAGAAATTTCTATGGCACGTAAGACAAAGAGTGTAGGAAGCTGTCCTAACAAATGGTAGGAAATGCCTAAAATTTCCACACCCTCTAAGCAAGGAAAAATAATTATCTAATGTTATTACAAGCTTGCAATTAGAACAAGCAAGTGTTCCACCCCCTGCGATATAATGGCAGAATGTGCCTGGGAATCAATTTACACAACTCTCCTGTAGGATAGGGAAGTACTATAATCATCATCTGACAGGTAAGGAATGAAGACCTAAAGACTACATCTAAGTCTGAGGAACTAGGCTTCTGTGTTTGTGTTAGTTCCCAGCCACATCCCTACCAGAGCAGGATTCTCTTTCATCCCACCTGGATTTTACAAGGAGAGAAACTTGGGTACCGGTGTGGGGAAAGATCTTCAGTGCATGCCAGCCAGACCCCCCATCTGAATGGACTGTAGCTGTTCACACAGACTGACATCAGTCTAGATACAGCTGGAGAGGTTCACCAGAACCCATAGTTGTTAAAGTACATATACCTGAAATAGGGTGTCTCACGTCCATCTTCAACCTCCCAACTACTGACAATGTTCCTCCTTTATCTTATCTCTTGTCAGAGAGCCTGTGCTACCCTGTGCCACCCTTCATCCAAAAATAAAATCTAATTTTTGAGTAACAGTCTTCCTTTAGGTTATATTCTGATGTTGTTACTACTGCTGGAAAGTAAATAATAAGTAGAACAAGTGTTTTGAAGTTAATATAGCATGATAGTTTAAATAAATTTAAACTAAAATCTATAAAACCAACTTTTTTCCCCCCCAAAACCCTAGCTATTTTTTGCCTCATTTTGCCAAACAGCTGTTCTTTTCACCCACTCCCATCTACACTACATCATCTTTGGGTGACATGGATGGCAGCACGCTCCAAGGCTGCTGAGGAGGTCTGCATTATTTTACTGAAGCCACTATGTTAAGGCATAACAAAGGAATTAGTATGAGCAGTAAACTGTTATAAAATCAGCAGAAACTGACGATTGTTTGCCAGGTCAGTTACCAGATGTTTGAACCACTACTTTGGAGGCATCCCTTCACTCCTAAGTGGATCTTCACTTGCGCTCACGACTTGTGCGTGTTCTAGGCAGTCACACACCAGTCCCCTTCCTGAGCAGCCCTCGCTGCTCTCTGCCACCAAATAGCTCTGTCAAGGGACACAACGATAACTAAACATTACAGCACCAAGACAGTACCACTTAGCCGCACGACTCCATCCTCTCACTGCGAGGACAGACAGCTAGGGATGGGATATTTTATTTGGAAAGTGTGTTAGCAAAGACTTTTTTTTTTCCCCCAGCACCTACAATCTGCACACATGGCACTACACAGCTCTAGGGACAGGAAACTTATTTTATGTTGGGTTGTAACAATGTGTCTGTTCATTGTCAGTCGTATTTTTTTTTAAAACAACGAGAGAGTGACCGAAAAAAAAAATAAATATTTTACTAGATTAATTTAGGGACAGAAGGGAACCAAACAGGTGGGCACGCCAGCAAGCCCGGTAACGGAGAAGATGCCACCAGCAAGGGCCTGAAACTTCCCCGCCGTGAGCCCCCTTTTTGACACCGACCCCGGGGGGAGCCGCCTGCTCCGCGTCCAGCCCCGGTGCCCCGACGGGGCGGGTGGAGCTCCTCCCCTGCCCCTCCCCGCAGCCCTCCCCCGGGCTCTTATAAGGCCGCGGAGCTTCCGCGTCCTGTGACTGCAGTCAGGTGGTTGCGGGGCTCTCCCCTTCCCTCCCTCTTCCCCCTTTCGCTTTCCCGCCCACGGCCCAGCAGGGAGCCGGCTGAGGGAAAAGTTGAAGTTTCCGTCCAGGGAAGAAAGTTTAGAGGAGGGAGAAGCGCGTACCTCGGCCGCGGTGGCCCCGGGGAGGGCCGAGAATGGCGGGTGGGGAAGGAGCGGGCTCCGGCGTGCCCGAGTGCCGGGAACACCTCTTCAAGGTGCTGGTCATCGGGGAGCTGGGAGTGGGTAAAACCAGTATTATCAAGCGTTACGTGCACCAGCTCTTCTCCCAGCACTACCGGGCCACCATCGGGGTGGATTTCGCCCTCAAAGTCATCAACTGGGACAGCAAGACCCTGGTGCGGCTGCAGCTCTGGGATATCGCAGGTAGGGAGGGGCCGGGGGCCGGCGGCTCTCTGCAGGGTGAGCCCCGAGGGGGCAGAGGCCCGTGAACCCGCCTGTCTGGGGTCCCGGGGCCCGGCATCTGCGGGGGAAAGTGTGTCCTGACTGTGAAGTCTGTGTAGCTGTTTTTTCTCCTTTCCTCAGTTACTACCTGCAGCCTCTCTTGTCTGCGTTTGAGGAATAAGCAGGGGGAGGTGATGTGGGAGTGAAGTTTTTGGCTCTTTGTAGGTTGCATGTGCTCCTGTTGATGTTGTGGGGCGTTTGGCTTCTCCCTGGGTTTTACAGCAGTTCTCGAATGACCGATCTGCTTGCTGGCTCCAGGGCTCCCAGGGGGTTCCTGCTGGTGCTGCTCCTGACCTGCTTGTCCGGGAGCTGGTGGCCTTGACTACTGCTTGAATTCATTTATGGTTACGGCTTCATAACACTTATAGAGGAAATAAGTGTCTTTTCCAAGCAGGTTGTGTTTCGTAAGCACACCTTACAGCTTAAAGGTAACTCAAATAGCTAAAACTGTTCTCAAACGAAGTGTGCTCAGACTTGGTGTGTTTGGAGTCCCCTCCTTAAAGTAACTTGTGTCCCTGCAGTGTGGAGTGAGGGCAATGGGACTTGTGTTGTGCTGAGTTCTACATCCAAATAGTGGGTTTGTGGATTAGAAATATGCTTTGAGCACATGGAAGCAGAAAAGCCCTGCTCACTTGTCCAAACTACACATCATCACTTTCCTATAAATAATTCAAAACTGTTCTTTAATATCTCTGCCTTAAACACTCCAGCTGTGTACCTATGATGGTTAACTTTGCTTCTGCTGCGGTGTTAAATGCCCCAGAACGAACTCTGTTTTGCTGTGGTCTTGTAAGAAGTCTGTGTTCTCAACTCCTCAATCATCTGAAGTTGGTGTTGTGTTTCTAGTTTTGTGTGCAGCCCAGGTGTTAACCTCTGTCTCTCTTCATCCCTCTCTACCACATTCAGAATATCTCCTTGGATATGAAGAAGCAGTTTCTTTCAGATGCTTGTGTTTAAACTTATGCTACTGGCATAACAACTGGCAGTTACTGTTTCCATGGTCTTTATGCTTTATCAAGTGGAAGCTCAGAAAAGAGGAAGTGTAGCATGTGGCTGCTGTAACCCTGTGACACACCAGCTGTAGGTCAGCTTCTGGCCTTTCTGCTCTAAAGGTTATCCTAAAACATGTGAAATATGATTCTTCAAACTGAAAAGCCTGCTGCTTACTGCTATATACTAAAACTTGGAGCTTTCTGCTGCTGGCCTGTAAGGCAAACTAAAATGTTTTCTAATTGCTGTTTTGGAGAGCAAGTAAAATGTTGGCAAGCTTTCTCTTCTGACGTGCTCCTTCCACGGATCGGTTCCAGCTTGCTTTAGATCAATTGGCAGTATCAGTGCCAGCTGCTCCAGTACTCTGGATGTATTTTAGCAAGTCTGGAGTTCCAAAGATGAAAGAAGGGAGGGAGGCTGTCAGCATCCTGGGGGTTGGCAGGCTGCCAGGCTTGTGTTTAACTTCTCCTCTGTCCCTGATTTCACAGAATAGATTTCCAAGCCTGGGGTAGGCTGTGTGCCCTGCCAAACAGGCTGGGCAGAAACTGACCTGTAATTTACAACAAAGTTTGGACAGAACCCATCTGCATGGTAGGAAGTCCTGTCAATACACTCATGCCTTAATCTCGAGCTCTAGAAGACATTTTTCACTTTTGACTATTGCTGTTAGTGTATCTTGGACACATTAGGTGAAAACTGAGTTAAGAGCTGCTGCTAAGTTCCTGGAGGCTTGTGCTAATTTGCTGATAGATTGAAGAATATTTTTTTTCCTGTCACTGAAATATTCTTTCTATTTTACAATGTGGTGTGTACTTTTCTATGAAATTCCCAACTAGCATTCCCTAGCAAAAATGAAAAAGGAAAATACAGCTATTTTCCAACTTGCGCTCCAGCCCCTTATGCCTAATCTTGTAGTTTAGACTATTCTGTTTCCAAGGGGGTGGGGGTCCTTCCCCTATCCAAAACCAAGACCAAGATCAGAACTAATCTTAATCTTAGTCTTTTTTGATTGGGCGTAACCAGTGTGAGAGTAACAGTTCAGACTCCTACAGAACTTGACATCTCAGTTAAGCATTAAAAATTAAAATAAAAGGGATTTTAGTATCCTCTAAGGGTTGTTTCGTGGTCTTAAAACTGCTGAAGTCCTCAACCTGGGAGGGTGTTCTGTAGCTGTCTACATCTGTACTTGTGAATATTTCTAAATACCTGAGGATGTTAACAGGCTTATATAGAAATATTAGTTGGAGAACCAGGTTGAAGATAGCTTCTATATAGTCATAGCTTATTCCCTAAAGCACTTTAATAAAGTGTGTAACAAAGTCTCTGAGCATGTGATAGTCATTCCCTTTTAACTCATCAGCCCAACTGTCTTTTGGCTCATGTAGATAATTCTGTCTGCTGGTGTGTGCAGACAAACAGCTTCAGATCTCTTGAAGAGATCTAAGTCTTTTGTTAAGTAAGATTACATGTGACTTCCCTGCAAGCAATATGTTGCTGGCATTCTGAATTGCTTTTGATGCATTTAAAAGGTTTCTGAATTCAAGTCTAACCCCTAAGCATAGTAAGGCATGTTAAGTACAAGCTTCGATCTAGTGAAAAATTAAGTCATAAACTTTCCTCAGAGAGCTGGTTGCTGCAATCTAAGGTTCTGTACCTAAATCAATGACAAGAACTAACCATGTAGATCAGTCACCAGCGAAGGATTATAATGCAGATACCCTGCTGGCTTCTGGTGGGATTGTAGCCAAAATGCTGAATGCGGTGTATTGCAATGCAGCAGGTCCCTGAGTGGCTTCAGTTTGTTGAGCTAGGTGAGGGTTTTTTTTTTACTGATTAGATAATTCTATTGAATAGAGCATGACAGTGTTACACTGCATGTGTTATTTTTCTGCTGGAAACAGCCTTCCTGTTATAAGGTACAAAGTAATGCGAATTCCTGCAGCATAATTAAAGTGTGTGTGGGGGTGTGAAATAGTGAAAGGGGAAGAAGGGTACTGTTGTGCCTAGACTTGCATGTTCCAGAAATGCTTGGGCATTTTAGTTTTTAGGCAGGGGTTGTGGCTTCTTGAATAATGGAGATGAAAAAGCTTGGGAGTAAGACTGATCAGTCACTGTCAAAGCTTGGGATTGACTGATCAGTCACTGTCAAATTATCTTGGTTGCAGCATGAAGTATTCTAAAAGAAGCTGAATAAATTACGTTCATGTTCATACAGGAGCAGAACTTCTAAACCTTAGCTGCCTCTAGGCATTACTCTTGGTTTTTATCTTTCTGTGGGGGTTATGATAAATCTCTCTTCCTGGATTAATTTTTAAAGTGTTAGAACCAGGTTAACCCTCTTCATCAAAGGACAAATAACTGGTGAAATAACTAGGTGATAGGAATGAGTTATTGTGGTAAAGGGTACAAACCAAAGGAATCTTAACGATAGGGAAGTGCTTTTAAAGTCAACTCCAATATGCTAGAGGCTACTACTTGACAAACATGCTGCTCTAGTGAGTATACTGCACTGACCACAACATGGTGTAGGAGGTGAATATAGCATAGGGGTGAAAGTCAGTCAAGTATCATTGAAAGAACACTTTAAGGACTTTGTGTATTATAAAAACTTCATATTAGTTTATATTATATAAGATATATCTGATTTATCTTATATCTTATTTATCCTTATCCATTAAGATCAGCAACTCTGTAGTGTTAGCTGCTGCTTTATGATGGCATTGGCTATCGCTGTCAATCACATCAGCCTGTACGAACATACAGCTCTCTGGAGGGCAGCCGTGGTAAAAGTCACAGGTCACCCTTGAGCTTGGCTTCTCGTGAAGAATGCCACTGATGGCAACTGGTAGATAAATTTGGTTTTACAGCTTTGAGAGATTCTGTGCATTACCTTTGGTGCAGTAGCACCCTTCTTCCAGGACTTCATTAGAATTTATTTGCAGAAGTGATTATTAAAACTGCAGTGCTGCTTTAACTGGAGGAGTGTGGCTGTGAAACTGGCCAAACAGAAGAGGAGTAATTGTACTTCAGTGTTCTAAACATGCTCTATATAAGCTTTCAGGAGTTGAATTATAAGATGTGTAGCATGCAAATTTGTTATTAAACTCTGTCTCCTTGAAAAGATCTGAACTCTAATTTGTTAGAAGTATACACCAGTCCTGAAGAGGATGGAGGAATCAGATGAAGTATTTTGCTCAACTACTAAGTTGAGGAAGAGCTGGAATATCCCATCTTTTCTATGAAGACAAATGAGTCTTAGATATGTGAGTTGATGTTAAGTTTTTAACTGTTTTAAGAATTTAACTTGCTGTCATCTATAGGAAGCCATGAGAAATGTGGAAGCATGTGCTGGAAACCATGGATGTGGGAGGAGGATTTAAACTGAAACGAGTACTTTTGAAGCAAGACAATGAAGGCAAAATGCAAGTCATCTCACTTAGATAGGCAGGTGCAATGCTGCACCTGATAGATCTTAACCTTTCCTGTCCCAATGGAATACCTCCTCAGGAAAGGTAGCTGTGTAGTGTTGTCTTTTGGTGGCTGAGTTTCAAAGGCATTCAGGCTGTTCTAGTATGTGAGATAGTGTACTTCCATGTGAAAAACCTTATAGCTCCAAGAAGTTGTGTATTTCAGTTTTTCTCAGTCTGCATTTGTGCTACTGACATGTCAGAAGACTGCTGAGTTGCTTCTGTGTGCCAGGTCATTAACTTGTTTCTTGCATAGTGTACTGATTCTATTTTTTTTTATTTTTTGGTAATGTCTAAAGCAAGCCTTGAGTGATGTTAATGCATCCCTGAAAGTCTACAGGGGGCAACCAGAAAACTTCCCCCGTTTCCTATACCTACATAGCTCTGTGCCATAGAAGCACATACTTAAATTGCTTTTCAGAGGAGTCTTTCCTAAGTATGGAGAGCTTGAAGGTAATCTTTGAGGCAGTCAAGATAGTTTTGTAACAACTTGTCCTTACCCACAAAACATTTTAAGATCAGTGTAAAATGTCAACTCCTGCAAAGAAACTATGAAGAAATTGCTTAGCTGTGTGCCTAGTACAGGTGAGCATGGGGTGGAGGCTGTAGAATCTCAGCATAACCTGCCCCAAAACTGTTTTTTCCTCACTGGTGTAATGAGGTCTACTGAGTGCAATCAGGAAGGAAGAATGAAAAATGTGCATGAGAATAACTGTATCAGAAATGGATGCAGAACTTAGAGTTCAGAGCTTTATTTCAGAAACTGACAAGGAGTTTGAGGTTATCTCATATTATGTGGTGATAGAGGTCCAGCTGCAGCTGCCTTCATGTGGAGGTGGGAGCACTGTCATTCTGGTAATAGCTGGGGCAGGTCAGAAAACTCCCAGTCAGGGATGGAGAATCTTTTGTTATTAAGTACAGACTGATGAAAAACATTTGAGAGACCTGAGGCTGATTTAGATATGTGCAAGTAGGAAACATTCCTAAGCATAAATCTCATGTAAGAGATTACTTAAGGATGATGTTGGCTGGAAACATGCGAGACTAGCTGATAAGTTTTGAGGAGGGTGAAAGGCTTTCAGCACTGTTTTAGAAGCAGTACAGGCAAGAAACAGAACTGGAGGTGTGCTGTATGTTTCCTTCTAGAAACCACCTCTCTGTGGGAAATCTCGTGTGGGTGTCCTTTCTTGTGACTCTTCTGGAACAGCTGACTTGGTTATGAGCTTTCAGTTGAGAATGACTTACTGTACTGGGAGCTCTACAGCCAAGCATCCAAATATGCTGAACATGTTCAACTTGTTTCTTCTTAGTCTCTCTCCATACTTCAGACTTCTCTAAATACAGACTCTGGTGGTCAGCATGCTTTATTTTTTGGCATTCTTCTATTTAAGTAGTTTTTTTTACAAAATGCT
>VZTO01007809.1:0-17996 GCA_013400615.1 Syrrhaptes paradoxus | reverse complement strand
TGAATAACTTTTGTCTCAAACCTTTCAGGTAACTTTTTTTTCAAAAACCAAGTGTATGAGCAATGACTTGATGTATCTAAGCTGTTTGTGTCATGCTGACGAGATTGTAGAAGATTTCTTGTATTTGATGAGCTTCTGTGTGTCTTGAAAAATAAATCACTGACTTCTTCACTTTCAATATTTTTAGGACAACATCAACATAGACGAAGCTGCTCGATTTTTGGTGGAAAACATCCTTGCCAACTACAAAACCTTTCCTAATGAAGAGAATGATGTGGGGAAACCAAAACTGGACCTAGACCCATTGAAAGCAGAGAGTAAATCCCAGTGCTGCTAATGCTACCACTGTTCAGCAAATGTGATGCAATGAGCAGCAAGACTGTTCCTTAAATCAAACTGCTGCTATGGTGCTGTGCTGTGACCATCCATATGGGGTGTCTGGTATTATCTGAATAGGTGATTCTTGTGGGTGTTTACATATTCTTGTTTAGCATGAAACTGAGTATCTTATCACTCCACTTGCCTGACTGGCTGCATCTAAGTCTGATTAGTGTCTTCTTAATTGAGAACATAAGGTGGTGTTTACACTCCTAAAAAGGAACGAAGACAGCATTCGGTGTCTAGCTTGCTTCTAGGACATATGCTACATTCCAAATAGGACTCACTCATCATGGTTTTAGCTGGATAGACACTTGCACCTTTAAAGTAAACTTTTCCTTTGTTACCAGTAATGTCCCACTGTAGCCTTCTCACCTACACACTTGTCCCTATTTATTATCCCCTACCACAAGGATCTGTCTCATTGCTACTTCTCCTGGATCAAGACATCCCAGAATCTTGAAGGGCCAATGACAGATGGGAGGTATCTTAGTGTGCTCACTAAGACTGAGTGAAGTAGATGGCTTTTACCATCTGAATAAGAACAAGATGGGTAAATTATTGTACTTACCAGGGGAAAGGCATGGTTATAGACATACTAACAAAAATGCATCTCCAGCCATTTAGGACAGAATCTTTTCAGCTACTACTTAACATATGAAACACATTAATGATTACAGTTGTACTGCTGGCACATAGTTATGGTAACCTCACCCATATGCACATCCAGAAGCATTTTTGCGCACTAACCCTGTAAACTTTACCAAGACTGCAAAAAGTAACTGTCTTGCTGTCCTATGATAATGAACTCACTTCTCTTTTCTTCTGTCTTGAGATGGCTCTGAATATCATGAGGAAGAAGAGAGGTCTTCAAGAAAGTAGCTTAACTGGTTCTTGCTAGCCTATCGAAAACCACCTCCAAGCTCTGCCTTTTCAATTTTAGAACAGTGCTGCACTCTTCTGACTACTTGGAGTTGGTGAACTGGCTTACCAGTTTGTAACTCTGGATACTGAAATGCTTGTTTCCTTGTTATAACTCATGTATGTTTGGCAGCAAATGAAGATCAAAAGGATAAGAGAGAATACATGGTTCTTGAATACATTCTGGAACTCTGACTCTGCTTGGCTGAAAGGCTTTGAAGCTTCTCTTTATTTTAAGGGGGTTTTTTATGTCCTCGTACCTCATTGCTACTGACTTCAGAAGTCTTATTTTGCGTGGTCTGATGGTGCTGATGTTTACTTAAACATCAGCATGAAGTATGTGCCAGATTGGATATACTTTAATCTGTATTGAGATTTCCTAGGCTGTCTTTTTTTTCTAAAGAGTAACGTACTTTTTAAGAGACAAATAAATCTATTGGGCATCTTATGTATGTTGTTGGTGTATACTTTTGACAACATGAATCTTCACATCATGTGTCCCACCCTATGCACAAATGCTTTCATTGACATTTGAAAACAGCTTTATGTTCTAGTAGCTGCTATGTTAAAGGCTTATTGTAAATTACCACAGTAAGGCTTGGCATAAGCTAAAACTGGGTTTAACTAGCTTAGGATCATAAGATCATTCAGATGAAAGGGTTCTTAGGAAATGTTCTAAGCCAACATCCTTGCCCAAGAAAGGTTATATCAGGGTGCTTAGGCTTTCATGTGGTCTGGTCTTAAACCTTCAATAGTGGAGACTGTATGGCCCTAGGAAAGTTGTTTCAATGTCAAACTGTCCCCAGAGAGTTTATCTAGGCTGAACTTTTCTAACTTCAAATTCTGTCTATGGTGTCCTACCTCCTACTGTGCGTCACTGTAAAGAATGTTTCTGGCTTGTGTAGATTTGTTGGACACTTAAAGCTTGATTGCTACTTCAAAAATTTTTTTGAAAGCCTGTAACACTTCAGAAAGGAGGTTGCACCCCATCCATATTCCTTGGTTGTTGGCTTGTTTGAGTTGTTAACCTTTCTGGCTAACCTGGAACTACTATAATCTTCCTATTCAGTCACTTGAACAACTCAATTTAGACTGTAAACGTTTAATAAGCTGTTTAATCTCCAGTATACTGTCTTTTTCTGAACTTTAATTGTAGTTGCACAAAGCCAGTGGAACATGTGCATAGCCTGCTTGATTTGATGCTGCTTGACTAGATCAAAACATGATGAATCTTGATGACCAGTCAAACAAGATGCAATTTCATGTTCACTTGGCTTCAACTGTAAGTTTACTGAGCCTGTGCAATATAACATGAAGTTTGTCACTATTGGGAAAAAAGGCTTGAGTCTGTCTAATACGGCATAGAAGGCTGGCCTCCATTCAAATGCTAGTTCCTTAAATACCTTCTTTACTGTGGAAACTGGCAGTGGAGGTAGACTTTTTTCCCCCCAGACAACAATTGTGCTTTTTCTTGGTTTTAGTTTTCAGATTCAACAGCAGAATGAATACCAAACTCTGAAGATTTGGGACTCTGCTTGAAGGCATGATTCTCATTGGGGTTCTGTCAGTGACAATCTAATCCTATGTCAATTAGTTTCAAGAATATCTAAATTTCTGCTTGAAGAGCGATTGCTGCTGTGTTTAAGCACTTTCCTTGCTCTGTATGTAGCTTGTGTTCTAAAGCTTCATGTGAATGTAGAATGACCATGACTCTCGAACTGTGGAGGAATATACTGCTTTGGTCCAGGTTGTCACTGACTGGAGAAGCTGAGGCAGGGTGAGGTTCGGGAACTACCATCTCTACAATGGTTAGTCTTCCTCTGTGCTACAAACCGCATTTTCATTTCTGTTCCTTGGGGGGAGCATGACTATGTTTGAGACTGGGGTGGATCAGGAAATCTGATCCAGCCAGGAGGTGAAAACTGTAAGAAAAGCCTGGCATTTAAGGCTGAGGAAGGGAATGGGGATATCTCCCTGGTAGAGGAGAATGAGACGGCAGTCTGTCGAGATGTCTTTATGTCAGTTAAACTAGTCATGAAGCCCTGTTCCAATTAACCTGAGAACTTTGATTTGGAAAGATGTGGAAGTTTAGACAGACCCAATTTAACTTCAGGCTAATAAGTGAGCAAACAGTGTCAAACATCATTTGTTTTACATGGACAGGATATATTATAAAGGGATGATTCATCTCGATCAGATGAACAGAGGCCCCATGCTATTTTATTTCATTATCTCTTGCAATCTGAAATATGTCAATCCTGGCATGTTTACGTCACCTGGAGATAACATATAGTCTTCCTGGATTGTAGCTGTGCGTTAGGTCTGTGCAGCTAATGCAAAGTCAGCCTCTAGTCGTTTAAAAAGCTTAATGAGGCATTACAGTTACTGAGAGAAGGAGAAAGGAGGTAGAGCAATTAGAAAATCCCATATTGAAAGATCACTAGGTCTACCTTAATTGTGGTAGTAGAAAAATGAGCTGTTCTAAGCTCCAGAGTTTTTGTGTTTAAACTTTGTGTCAGACCTACTGAGGTGTAATAGCATTCAGTCTCCTTTAATTGAACAAATACTTGTTCATCAGTAGTGATTAATCACCAGGGAATAGTTTGAGTCATTCTTACAGACTCAATGCCCGAGTAACAATTTGATGTATGGTGATATGAGGAAATAGTTACCAAAGAATTGTGTGGTAAAACTATGGTATTGAATGGTGAAACATTTTGCTCTTAAACTGTTGCTCCCTTATCTTTCTAGTCTTAACATCTTGCTGGTGAGCTTGGTTCCAAACCAGGGAAATGGCTAGCTCTAGCTCCCTTCACAGAACTCCTTATTTGGTACAGAAGCACAGTTCTCTGAGTGTGTATGCCTTGATCCTTCCTGAATTGCTACAAAATTAAGAAATGAGGGTAGCAGTTTACTTTCAGGGGTAAAAAGAATATATTAACAAAATGCCAGTGAGATAAATAATGATAATGAATTTAAATACATCATTCACTTGTCAGTATGTAAAAGTTCACTTCAGAGTTCTTTGTCCTGCAGCAGAATACTACTGAAAAT
Organism: Syrrhaptes paradoxus; assembly: GCA_013400615.1. Lineage (NCBI taxonomy): Eukaryota > Metazoa > Chordata > Aves > Pterocliformes > Pteroclidae > Syrrhaptes > Syrrhaptes paradoxus. The sequence goes on along the minus strand of VZTO01007809.1, from coordinate 13,643 downwards.
AAGAAACATAGTGGATTTAGATCTGGCTATGTAATGAAGGTTATTTGAAAGAAATTGTGCCTATATTATACATACCCATAAAGTTCTGTTTCAATTTTTGTCTAAACAGGAGAAAAAAAAAAGTACTTTGTGAATTTTTAAACACATGATTATGGGCTCTTTTATCACCTAAAATAGTGTCCATTTTTCCCCTTGGCTCCCTAACCTCAGGCTGACTTACGAGTTACAGTTGCTTGTGAATAGTTTCAGTCTGTCTATTGGAGAATGGTTTTGCTGAAGTTCAGTTCCTTCTCCTATGTATCATTACCTGTTGTCTTGCTGTCTGTTCAGCTACATCTCAGTGGGTTCCAAACATGCAGCTGCACTGTTCTTGTTTTATTGTCTTGTATATTTTTCACATTTTCCAACTGTAAGGCAGCGTCTACCCTCACAACTTTTCCCTTCAGGGGGTGTCTGTTAGATGAACTTCATGGATTGAGACACTAGGCAAATGAAATAACTAATTTGACCTTACAGATTCTTTGCCAGTTATTTTTTTTTTTAAATTCAGATGATGTTTTCATTTGAAACAAGCTGCCCTTGTAATTGCTATTAGGTTATGGAATTCTAAATTAAGTTCTTGGATAAATAAAAAACTGTAACTTGATGCATCCTTCTTCACAAAGCACAGAAACAGGTGCTTTTAATGCAATCACTCTTTGCAAACAAGCATATTGTAGAATTTTATGGAAAAAGGTGCATTTTGAACTTCATATGCAGAAGCTGTCATTTAACAGAGCGAAGAATGGAGGGCTCTGTAGCTCATGTATGTTCTTTCCTGATTTATGTTCTTGCTCCTTCACCACTCAAAAATGTTTACAGACAGATGCACTCAAAATCCAGTTACTTTTCTGTTGCCTTTCATATAATTGTATTACACAAGAATCATTTTTGCCAAGGTGTTGCAAACCTCACTGGTAATTGTGGTGGGGTCAAGAAGAAAATTTCCCCAGGTGCCTCTTAAACCTATGTTTCATAATACTTTTCCATAGTAGTTACTCTGTGCAGTGAGTATAGGAAAGAAAGGGGGATTTGGAGGAATAGACCGAAATCACAGATTATCTGAGGTGGTTTTATCTGTGTCCGGTAAATTCCAGCCTCAGTCTGCAAGTATGCATCAGCATCCTGCAAGGTGTGGAGGTTAACAGCCCTACACTGGTACTGGAGAGGTGGCCAGATGTTTAAACTCACCTCTGTCTGCTATTATTTGTTTGCAGGCCCTGATCAATAGTTGATAGTGTAATTGTCTGAAGAGAGACCAGCTGCTAAGTTTGAAAATAAAACTGAAGTGTTTACTTGGTTCTTGAGCAAGAAGTGTCCCAAGGTACCTTATTTAAAATGGATGCTGTCGGACATAGCGCTGAAGGAAATGCAAAGATGCGGAAGAATTTTCCACTTTGAAATTTAAGAAGTATATATCTGGCCTTCTGTCTTCTTGACATAAATCAAGATCTGACATTTGTCTAAAATAAGCCTCTAGATGTAGCAATATCTGCATATTTTTCCTTGTATCTTTTGATCCACTCATGCCCTCTGCAATTTGACAAATTTTCATTGATTTTTATATTTTGAAAAGACTTAGCTTGGATAAGAGTAAGCAAAGAGGTATGCTCTGTTTTGTCATGGAATTTTCATTCTGCACTACAGGTTGGGAAATATCAAATAGGTTAAGAGAAATAGGAGCTTCTGGCAATAGTGTAATCTCTGGAATTCCTCTGAAAAAGTCGTCTTAGTTTAGTTGAGGTCAGCTATCTGCTGAATCCAAAAGTAGCTGATTAATGTTAGGTTTACCTGGCCTTTGGTGATCATAGGCATCATATCAGGAATGGGTTGCATCATTTTGAAATTAAAAAAATAAAATACTTGTACATTCCAGATCTAAAATATGTCCAATCTCCAGGATTACTTTTTTTTTGCTTCCTTCTCATGTGGTTTATATGTACTTGTGTAAAAAGGAGGGGGGGGAAAAGGGTGATTTGAGTGCACCTGCGGTAAGTTTGCAGATGACACGGAGTTGGGTGGGAGTGTTGATTTGCTGGAGGGTAGGAAGGCTCTGCAGAGGGTTCTGGACAGGCTGGACCCATGGGTCAAGGCCAGTGGTATGAGGTTCAAGACTAAGTGTGAGGTTGTGCACTTGGGTCACAACCCCCTGCAACGCTACAGGCTCGGGGCAGAGTGGCTGGAAAGCTGCCCAGCAGAGAGGGACCTGGGGGTGCTGGGCGACAGCCGGCTGAACAGGAGCCAGCNGAAAGGAGGGGGCAGGGAGGGGGGGCTGGGCTCTGCTCTGAAGGAACAAGTGATGGGACAAGAGGAACCGACCTCAAGTTGCACCAGGGGAGGTTTAGGCTGGATATGAGAAAATTTTCTTCAGGGGAAGGGTTATTGAGCACTGGAACAAGCTGCCCAGGGATGGGGCTCAGTCACCACCCCTGGAGGGATGCTCAGGGACATGGTTTAGGGGTGGAGGTGGCAGTGTTGGGTTAACCGGTGGACTCGGTGATCATAAGGGTCATTTCCACCCTCAGTGATTCTGTGACTCTCTGATCCTGGAAGCCCCTGCAGAAGCTCAGAAAGCAGTATTTCACCACCTTCAAAGCCAAGTCTTTTTCCGCAAAGGCACTCTATGCCAGATTTTTGGTTCCTTGAAGATGAAGGCGGGGGCGAGGAGGGGGTCCGTGCCCCCCAGCCCCGCCGTGCGGACAGTCCGCGGGCGGGACGGGCGCAGGTCGCCCTCCTGCGCGGCTGGTGGCACCTTCCGGCCGGGGGGCCCGGGATCGTGCCGGGCAAGGCCTGGCCGCAGGGCTCCTGGGCCGCGGGGCGGCGCGGGCCGCGTTACCAGGGGGAGCAGGTCGCCCGGCAACGCGGCGGACGCGGCGGGATCCGCGGCCATGGCCTCCAAGGGCAGCAAGAAGAAGGAGCTGGGCAGCCGGACCAGCTCCGGGCTGCTGGGCCCCTCCGCCAAAGAGTAAGAGCGCCGGGAGGGAAGGAGGAAGGGCGCGGGGGAAGGGTTACACCCCGCCGGGCAGCTGCGGGGCGGGCAGGCCGGGAAACACCCCGCGGTCCCCGGCCGGGGCTGCCGCCACCGCTCCCGGACAGGGGGCTGGGCCGCCCCCGCGGTTTCCCTGGAAGTTTCCCCCGGGACTTCCCGACCGCCTTTCCTCGGGCGGGGCGGCCGTTGGGGCCCGCGGGCGGCACGGAGCTGTCTGCGCACTTCTGTCGCCGCCCTGTCGCGACGGGCGCAGGCGGGACATACAGGCTTGGCCGCAGTCCTGTGCGGGCGGGTAACTCGTGCTAAGAAAGTTTAACGATGTTTAATGAACAGTGGTTTCAGTAGGCAAGGCGAGGTTTGGGTTTTGGTTTATTTTGTTTGTTTGTTTAAACTGGAGGCGTTCGGCTCACGGGCAGGAGCACGCGGAGGGAAGTGTTCACTGAAGTGGCTGGTTGGGTTTAAAGGAACCCTAAAGCTGTGAATCGGGACTGTCATTTTGGGGATGCACGCCCTGTTTTAACCAGGTAGAGGAAATAAGCTAGCTGAAGTTTTCAGGGGAAAGTGGTTAATGACTCTTGGAGCTCATTAATTTCATTTACAGAAGGGAAACACAGTTCCCAGTGCCTTCGGTGTTTGCTTCATGTTGTAATGAACCTGAGGAAGTATAAAAGAAATCATTCTTCCTTTTCCCTTCTTACATATTTCTGTGTAAGTAGCATCTCTTGAGATATTATTTTTAAATGATTCACTCTGTGCTAGGTATTTCTTGTGAAAGTGTATATTTCTGTGAAAGTGTGTATTTCTTCCGGCAAAGACAAATAAATAAAGAAATAGAAAACATTTACTTTCGTTTACTGTTGCTATTTTGATCTGTGAGTTCTTTCTGTGTTTTGAGCAGCTTTCTAATCCTGAAGTACATAAGCCCGCACACATGGCACTAGCGGGGTTCACATGAGAAAGGTATTTATCTGTTGTATGTGCTCATGCCCTTTTCTTCTTTTTCTTGCCATAAATAAAGGTTTCAGTTGTGTGACTGACTTCTCTCTTGAAATCAATCTTCAAATGCCTCTTTGTCCTTATTTCCAGTTACCCAGCCTTTGCTACAAAGTAGTTTCTTATTTCATATTTTTATACTTCTGATTCATATTTCACACCTTGATTCCCATGTTGGTGACTTTTCTGTTGCTGCAGCCAGGCAGTATCTCTAATTTCTCCCTTTTCTTCACTGCATCCCTTTGCCTTTTTTTTCTTTTTTTTTTTGTTTTGGCCATGGCCATGCAGTCCCTCATTTTTACTGCTTCAAGCAATTTATCAATATTTTTCTGATGATAGCTAAGCTGTCAGGCACTCTTTTATTTTTCAGCACTGCTAGAGGAAAATAAGTATTTTTCTTTCTTTCCAGTGTATGTGAAACTGAATGGGCTGTCGTCCAAAAGATTTTGTCCAGTATTTCAGGTGTTATCCCCTAGCAGGCATTCTTACAGTGTCATAATTTTTTCAGCTGTTCCATTAAATTAAGTTGCATCAATTAAAAAAAATATATGCTTTTTACATAGTAAAATGGTTAATTCTGTCCTGTATCATACATAATAACTTGTAAAATAATCATTCTTATGAGATGAATTATTTGTATCAGATTATCTAGAACAGCAATCTGTCTTTTTCTTCAGTACATTGTTACTTTAGGCTTAATTAAATGAGACCATGATGGATAAATCAGATTAGAGAACTGTTTTCCCAGTGTCAAGTTGAGATGAGAATATCTAGTTATAAACTATTTGAATTACATTCACTTTTATTGAAACGCCTCTAAAATGCAATCTAGGAGATATTCTGGTGTTATATTTGAAAATTTGTCTCCTAAAGGACAGGAGATGTGATTTCTCTCTCACTCTGCAATTATCAACTAATTGCAATGGAACTAATGTCTGGCATATGCCAATGTTAATTCAACATTAGCTAAGAATCAGAGCACAGGAATATTTACTCCCTTGACAAAGGCTATTTTACATAAAGTGTGGTAGCTTGGAGATGTCCTAATGGTGGCTTAGTGACTTATGTTACGAGAGTATGGAAGAAACCGTGACGATAGCCTGATTGTAATGCAGAACCTTCGTAACACACAATATAGAGCTTGTATGGATTTCTTTCATTAAGCCTTTAACTTCTGGTTAAATTGTAGCTAATCTTTTGGGTTTATCTGCTCTGCCACTGGGATACAGAGTGCCCTTGTTGTAAGCAGGAGTAAGCCTTGACGATAGGCGTCTAGATGTTTCAGTGTATGTGCTGTATACTTTTCCATATGATATCTTATTGTCCTGAACGATATTCAGGCATATGAAGAGATGAAGTGACTTTATTTAAAAAAAAAAAATCCCATTGGATGGAACAGCTTTTAGTATACAGAACTACCTCTGTTAGTATTTATATTGTTTATATTAATATATAGTATTTATATTAATATATGTATTACCAGAAATGCTGGTAATGTAAAAGGGGAAACCAGGAAATCTGTGAGACAAAAAAATCTTAAGTTACAGCAACTCTGTTACTAATTTTCTGATTAACCTATGCCTGCTCACTTTTTGTAATTCTGAAATATTACTAAGGCCTTTTGGATGAATGGATGAAAAAAAAAATGTTGGTTTAGCTCGATGCATATCTTGGCAAGTTCAGCAACTGACCTTACAAACCTTCTTGTTTAAGCTGTCAGGAAATATTTTTGTTTAGTATCTGTTGCGCTGTAGATAATGAATTTAAATCAAGGAAAGCTCATTTTCTCATGAAACAGTAGAGAATGGTGCTATAAAATATTTGAAATTTTGAATTCAACACTTGCTACATGTTCAATCATATTGTTTTGCTTTGTCAGTTGGAAGTGCTTTCTGCCTTGATTAAAGGCTCTATTCTACTACAGTGCTTAGCCTCAGTAGGATCTTCATCGTGCTGAAAACCCACACACATCTTAGTACTCTCTAATCAAAGATCTGGAAGAAAATCTGGTTTTGATGAAATCAGAGAAAATTGTTGATGGTTGGGAACTGAACACAGTGAGACTAGAAATTTACCCTTGAGAACACTTTTTTTGACACCTTGAATACCCTTTCTTCCTGCTTGCCCTTGCTTCCCGGAAGGATTGGAGTTTATACCCCAAACCCAATATCAAAAAGATATTTTGGCATTCTAAGTCCATCTGAAAGGACTTGAAACATATTTATTTTCTTTAGCCATGCTATAAGCCAGTGATCTCCAAACCTTTAAGATCATGCAACCCTATCAGTAAAACATTTTTGAGCACACACCCCCAATATATGTGTAATTATTTATTTATAAATGATACTGAATTTCAAATATTTTCTTCCTTGTGTGCATACCCCCCTTTGGAGACCCCTGCTACAAGCTACAGAATTTCTATGAAGAGAAGAAGGAACTAGGCACTTTCAGGATCTGAACTACAGTCTGCTAGAGTCTACAGGGAGCTTGTTATTTGGATCAGGCTTGTGGTCAAAGCTTAGCAGTGCAGATGTGATTTGTGTAAAATGGAGGCTAGGTTTCCTTCTTCAGTTTTTGACATTGCATAGAGTGCTTTCTCCTTCGTCATAGGATTTGTGGTGTCGGAAGGATGGGAATGCAATGGACAGCAGACAGATTGACGTTATTTCTTTATTTGGAAATGGAAAGATGCTGTAGAGTTAGGAATACCTGTATTACAGTAAAGGTATTCTGTATTTGCAGGTCTATGAGAAGGAGGTGCCAATGCCATTCATTTACGATGAAGGACAATTCTAGCCACAAATGCAGAGAATGTTCAATTTTCTGATTTAAGGCTAGATCTGTATCATTGTTTTCAAGAAAAAAATGGAAGAGTACCAAGCTGATTCTGCAGGAGTCTACTCTGGGACAACATGATTAATACTGATGCTCTTAACATTTCTAATTTTTGAGAAAAATTGCTGAACATGGTGATAAAACAACTGTACTGTGCATCTCTATGACTTAGTCCTCATCTTGGTTAGTAATCCCTGTGTTGGAGAGATTGCTCTATGTTTCCTCAGGTAATGATTTCTTCCTAATAGTAGACAAGTGTTGGTAATGATCGTAAATGTTTTATTAAAGACAGCTTGCCAAGTCTTTTTAATTCCTTATTAGATATTTCCTTGACATCTGTGTATGTTCGTTCTGTTACCCAGCTCGTACAATGCATTTATGAGATGACTTGTAGTGTACAAATTTTGTGTAAGTCTATGAAAACTTGAGTGGTGTTACTATACCTGTGTCTGAAAGAGGAATGGATGTTTGCAGGCTGCTTGAGAAAACATTGCCTTGTAAGTTTAGTATTCTGTGGTAATTGCAAGGTAGGTTTTCCCTGAGGATCTCTGTTTTATTTTTGAATGCAACTTGCAGTTGCAAGGAGAAAAATGTCAAAAATATTTTATCTTTTGTCTAATACTGTCTTTCTGATAGCAAATGCTATTTGCTTTTTTTAGTGATTGAAATACTCACCAGTTGTATAAAAAAGAAAAAAAAGGCTAATAGTTTTTTAGAAATAATTTGTAAAAAAAAGTCCTGAGAGTGGTCAGTGGTTACCACAAAGAATTACAGTGTTCTCATTTCAGCTTTTGTGGGTAATGTTAATGCAGAAGCCCTCTCAGAGTAATGTGTATAAACACCTGGGCAATGTATTTTGATCACCTTAAAATTGCTTTGCTTGATTTCTGGTGAGATCAGGATTATTTTTCCCCCTAAATGCTTACAACAGTCAGCAGAGTACATCTGCACAGTGGGAAATCAGCGGAGATTACTGGTGGATGTATTGCGATGCTGGAGTGGGACCTCAGGAGCAGGAAAATTCCTTTGGACTCACTAAGGCAGACTTCACCTGGCTCTCTGCAGGATGCTTCATTCTGTCTGTCTTCATTACTGCTTTCTAATTAGGTAGCAATTCCCTTCAGGAGCTAGGCAGTTGCTGGAGATGACAGGCTGAAAAGAACTCCTGTCCTTACAGCCTTCCCTAATTGCACCGTTAGAGGCTACTGAGGATTTGATCTTTCCCGGGTTTGAATGGCTGGAGTGGATAGGGATCTTTGTCAGCACTGAAAGAGATTCTGGCTAGTAAGAATGGATAATGAATTAAAATGCTTTTAAAATGAATTTGATGAAGCTCTATGCCATCAAGCCCAATCTTCTGAATTAAACATGAGACATCAGCATCTGTCTGAATTAGGGTTTGGGTTATTAGGGACCAAAGCCAAGAGAAGCAAGTGATTTAGGGATAATTGTGGCACAGGCAGAAGTCACCAATGTATAGGGGAGGGTCAGAGTGGTGCTGAAGAAGAGTAGTAACTAAGAGCAATATTTACTGCTGGTGGATCCTTAAGGACCTGCAGAGACAGGCTGAAGCCTGGACTGGCTGGAAGAAATGATTTCTGTTCAGCTGTGCCTGATTGACTGTGATGAGTAGCGGTTGCTGTTGTACAGTGAGTTGCTGCATCAAAGCCTAGGATTACTTATGTTTGTTATTAAGATTAAAGACTGGGACAATAAGAGCAGAATAAATAGCAACACTGCTAATTCATACTTGAATTCCCCTATGCCCAGGATAAGGCTTCACCCAAAGCTTGTGATTGAGGTGTTATCCACTACCAGCATGTGTTTCTCAGGTAAAAGGTTAGGCTACAGCAGTGATTTAGAGAATACAGACTGAACAGATTATTTTTTTGATGTTTTGGGTGGGGCTCACTAACTGACTGAAGCTTGGGAGTGGCAAGAACTAATATCTTGTGGCTAGCGGCATGGTGGTTGAACTTGAAGCTGCTTTTATTGTTGTGCTGGAGTGTTCGTGTTGATTGGTGTAGGTTTTAATAGGCACCATGGTGCACGTGCATGCTTTCCCCAGACAGTAATGCTAGTGGACAAATGTGTTATGATCTTGGGTTTAATTTGGGTAAAACTCTTTGGTTCATGATTGTTCTTCAGAAGTTATTTATTGCATTGACGTGCACCTGCAAACTCTTTTACTGTACTATTGTACTAATAACTAAATTGCAATGTAACAAAAAACTAGAGACAATCCTGAAGAGTTTGCATTGTCCTTCCTGGGCATAAAATATTTTTTTTCCTTTATTGTCTTTTATTGTCTGTTTGTTTTGTACATAACTCATATTTCCAAGGTCAGTATTTTTGTTAGTCTTAGAAATAAAGCTAAGCATACCTAGAATTTTTAGTGTTAGCATTTTCTGTCCAGAAAGATGAAGATCGTGCTTTCATCACCTGTGCATTGTTTATGGAAATGTTTCCGTGTGTAACAGCCGTACAGCTTGAATGTATATAGTCAATTTGTTAGTATTGTTTATTTTTGCTTTTCTTCTGCCTTTAACTTTTTTTTAGTTTCATGCTTTTTGGTGAGACAATGGGTTCTTCCCCAAGTAAATATGATAAACGTATTAAAATAGCATATAAGCCAACCAGGAAGTTGAATTTTGATTAACTAGATTACATTTTAATTAGGAAATGATGTATTCAAATTAGTTTTCCTAGTTAATTCTAATTAAAACAATGAACCCCTGAGAGCTCAGCCTACCCTGATCTACAGATTTCAAACTTCCTGGACTCATGAGCATGAAAACACTAAGTAACTATACCAGTGGCAATATCACACTAAGTGGTGTGCTCCCTACTGGTCTTCGTTTTAGGTTTTTCTTTCCATGGAACTTAGGCAATGTCAGAGGATCTTGCAGGCAAACACTCGGAGCTGTTGGTTGGAGCATGTGCAATCGGACTGTGCCACGGAAGTCTAGACTTGTGTTAGAATGAACGGTGTAATAGAGAAAAGCAGCTTTCAGCAGGACTATATGGCAGAAAAAGCACTGTCGAAAGAAAAATAATAGTAATTGTGCTTTGAAACTGGAGAGCATTCTTAAAATATCATGTGAGACCCTCTGTTTGCCATGGATTATTCATCTATTTAAGCAGAATAGTCTTTAGCGGCTTCTGTGAGCTCTCTGTAACCCCTGCGGAAGAAATGGATTTCCTGGTCTCCTTATCAACGCACGCTAAGTGCTTTGTGAGTGAGTTGACCTAAATCCACAGAAGTACTGACTTGCTGTGCTGTGTGGAGACTTTAGTTAATTAGCCAGGTGCTGTACAGAAGGCACAAGAGGATTTTGCAGAACCCAGCAAGGAAGAAATGCCAAAGAAAGGAGCAAATCACAGGCCATGTTCTTAAAAGGTACTTGAGTGCCCAACTGTGACGTGGACAGAGGTGCTGCAGTCCTCCCAGCGTTCTCACCGCTGAATCTAAGGCCAGAGCAATCTTTTTAGCAGGGAACACTGGGAGAAACAAACTCAGAAAAGCTACTGGTTCCCTAATTTCTAAGGTGCTGAACACTAAATGGGGAAGCATGACTTCAGATTCCCTCTTTGGATGAGGTACGGTGAAGAAGGGTTTGAAAGGAGATCCTCAGCTTCCTGCCTTGGCGGACAGCTGGAACAGGCGGGTGCTCTGTGGCTCTACTGTTAGTGGTTTCTCACACAAAGATGTCACAAGTGGCATGCTCCTTTCATTTTTTGTCCTGAGTTTGGCAGAGGTATGTGCTGCTTGAGAGAGGCTGTTCCAGAAGCTGTAGATCATTATTCTCACCTGAGTTGCATCTGATGTGAAAGAGTTCTGCTGGCCGATTAGGTGCGGAGTGGTCAGGTGTTTCCTTTTGTTGGTGTTAAATTTGCTGTGTTTTATGTAACGTATTATTTTTCTTGTGTCGTGAGAACAGGTGAGTAATACACTTTTATCTGTACTACTCAGTATTTTGTACATTTACACTTTGTTCCTTCATGCTCTAACGTGTTGCCTGTCACTTGATTTCCAAAGTTATTTTTACATTGCTAGGGCAACTGGATCAAATGTAGTATTTTGTGCAAAGGACATAAAATTGATTGTACTGAGTGGCATTGTACTAATTTCTTGCATTGGACATCCTGCTTCTAGTATGTCCTAGTGTTTCATTTGCTTTCCTTGCCTGTACTTGAACAGAGATCTTAATTGATCTATCATAATAACAAACAGCTCCTGATCTTGAAGTGTTGTCATTGACTGAGAGCTGTATAATCTGTAGCCGTTTGCTGCTAGTTGGAAGGACAGTGCATTGATCATACAGAAATTTGGTCTGCAAATTGGATGTAGATGTTAGTTGTACTCAAATCTGTGGCTTGTTGGACCACCTTGGAAGAATCAGTCAGAGATCACATCTCTTGGCTGAGATTGGCATCTGAAAATCACCAGAAAAGGCCCTTCTCTTCCCAGGGCCTCCCTAGGACTCTAGTTATGTATTTGTATATCCAATTTCCACCTGAAAAACTGGATGTAAAGCCCTCCTCTGTAAAATATTTTTTTTTCTATGGATTAAAAGTACTCGTTTAAGAGCTAGNGCTCCATAGAATCAGGTGTAGAGAATTTTTACTACAGCTGGCTCTTGCCACTGAAAATGGCAAGCTGAACGTTTCTAGCATTGCTTCCCCATGCCCAGGCTACAGTCTCGTCTTGTGCTGCTGCTGAAAGCAGCAGTGTCCACACTATGATTTCTGAAGTCTATAACTTCACCTTATTTTGCTTCTTTGAGCCATTTATTCATGATAGTTTGTTTAATAAAAGTTGTTCTTCCTGGAATGCAAAACTAGAATGTTAAAAGAGTGCAAAATTAAAACTGGGCATGAGCTTGCTGTGAACATAAAGGCTGGATTTCACATGAAGTTGTCCCTGCACATGGCAGGGGGGTTGGCACTCTTTAAGGTCTTTTCCAACCCAAACAATTCTATGATTCGATAATTCTTACAAAAACATGTGAAAAAGATGTATTTTTGTTTTAGCTTTGCTAAGATTTAGTCACACAAGATAAAAAATTCTGTTGTGATCTATATGAAATATTCAGTTGCCTTATCACTCTATTTGTCATCATTTTTTTAATGCATCTTCATTTTTTTTTCTTTAATACATGGCACCAGTCCAGTATTCTATTCTGCTTTTTATATTCAATTTCTGCCTTTTTGTCAGTGCAAATTTTTATCTGGCTTTTAGTTGGTAAAATGAATCAAAATAGCAAAAGTCTGAATCATGTTGACAAGAACTGATCCAAACTTTTAAAGAAAGATACTCAAATTTAGCTGGAATTTTTAAATTATAAAGACCAAAGTTCAGGCAATATTTTAGGACAAGAAATGGGAATCAGGCTGAAAATAAGGAGAACAAACTAAAAGAAAAAAGTTTCAAACCCACAATGCTTCTAGGCCACTAGTTTCCATTAATATTTCTTTGGAATAATGTCCAGGAAACATGACTGTTGGGCAAGGGTTTGGCATGTAGCTTTTTTTCCTCCCTTTTTATAACCTGGAAAGCAAACCAAGAAGGACAATCTTACCTGCTATTAATATGCAGGCAAATAAAAATAAGAAAACACGTCAACTTCTACCTGTCAAGGCTGAATGTGAGGCTAGGTGGCCATTCTCTTGTAGCAAATGTGCAGTCATTTGAAATAGGCTCATTCTTGTCAAGTTACTGAAGTCTATTAGTGGTTCATCTGACACCTACAAGGATGTCAGCTATGTTTAGAAATGAGAATATGACACTTGAAAGCAGGGATCCAAATTATAGACTTCTTTAATAATAATATGCCTATAAAGAATAATCAGTTGCTATCCATCTTTTCTATCATCACCTTAATTTTCCGCAGCTTGATCTTGCTTCACTCTGTACTTTTTGAGGAAGAAATTCTACCCCCACAAAAGTGAAATGACAACAAAAGCTGTTGTTATAGGCTTTGCAAACAACTGTCATTGCAACATAGATACTTTACAGTTACTTGTTCTGCTCATCGTACCTGAACTGCATCCATGGCTTGAGTTTCTCCCCAAGCATGGGAGTTCTGAGTGTTCAGACTAGCCTCTTTTCCTTCTGCAGAGAGTCCTTTAAGTTTTAGCTCCAGTGTCCAAGGTAGGAATAACTGTAAACTCCTGTAAACAACACATGCATATTTTAGTTTTATTTTCTAATTGCTGCTGAAAATATTAATAAAGAGAAGACTGTATTTCCTTACCTGTTAATTAGGTTGTCTGATCATGACTCATTCTGTCCATTCCTTTTCTGAAGAACAGCAGTATGTATGAAGAAAAAGGGCAAATCATTTTCCCATAGAGTTACTGATACTTGGGGAAATGTTCTCATATCCTTTCCAGATTCTTATGAACTCAAGTGTTGCCATGGTTTCTGCTGTGGGTTTCTAAGATATTCAGATGCTGCTTTTAAAAAAAACCATTTCAGTGATTAGAGTTCAAAAGAACTTTCTGCCATAAGTAAGGTCTTCAAAGGGGCCTTTTGTCTTTGAGTTCTGAAGAGATGAGGGAAAAAGTTAAGTTGCTTCCCCACAGAAAATGTTTGGAGGAGAAGTTGAGCCGTCTGTTTGTTCTCTGTCCTCTTTTTCTTAATATAAAAGCCTTTACCAGGACCAGAAAATGTTTTTTTCTGACTGTGTAAACAATTCAAAGGAAGGGAAACATTTTTTCTTTACTGCTTCCTGGTACGTGGAAAGAGCCCCGAATTCTCATCTCCCTGTGACCCAACACTGGT
>VZTO01007808.1:0-15018 GCA_013400615.1 Syrrhaptes paradoxus | reverse complement strand
GGGGGGGCAGTATCATTGTGTATCACCTATTCCCTTCCTCCTCTGGGGTTGTTGGCCGGGAGTGGGCTGGGCCTTTGGTCATCAAGTGGGGAGGGGCAGTATCACTGTGTATCACATTGCATATTCGTATATAGTATTATTTCCAATATTATTGTAGTTTAGTTATTAAATTGTCCTTATCTCAACCCACGAGTCCTCTTTGCCATTTACCTCTTTTTTCTCTCCCCTATCATTGGGTGGGGTCAGGGACTGTGTGAGCGGGTGTGTGTGGTTTGGCCCCCAGCCAAGGGCCAACCCGCCACACATAGTTTCCAGGAGGATCTGCTCCATGATCTTGCCAGGCACAGAGGTGAGACTGACTGGCCTGTGATTGGCACTGGTGAGACACAATGTAAGTGCTGGGTCTAGGTCTAGGCTCCCTAGTACAAAGGAGACGTGTACATACAGGACCAAGTCCACAGAAGGACCCTGGAGATGACTTAGGGTGTAAAACATCTCTCATGCAAGGAGAGGCTATGGGAGCTGGGACTGTTAAGTCTGGAGAAGAGAAAACTCATCAAGGTGTATAAATACCTGATGGGAAGGTGTAAAGATAACTCAGAGGTAACAGGACGAGAGACAATGGGCACAAGCTGAAATATGGGAAATTTTGTTTCAATATAAGAACATTTTTTCTCTCAGGGTGGTCAAACACTGGAACTGTTTGTAGGAATTTATTTTTAGTCTGTGATTCTTAACAATGTAATCAGAATCTCACATTTATTTTTCAGTCACTTTTTGGTAATACTAGCTTTTTTAGTAAAAATTAGTAAAGGAGAATTTAATTATTAATTCTGTAAAATTATTACGCTTGAAAAGTTAGTAACAACTATGCCCTCTTTTCATATATTTCTCACTCGTTCATGTTACTCTAGTCCCAAAGGCTACCACTTCTCTTCGAAACAGGGATGTGGTGGTGTGTCACAGTGAGTTGTCAACATCCCAAGTTCTCTGTAGGAGGAGTTTGGTGTTCAGGGGGAGTTTGATGTTCACTTTAAGTCTGAAAGCTGTACTGTAACCTCCACCAGTTGTTATCAAGCAGTGACTTTATCACTGGGTTTCTCATGTGTTATTCACAGAGCTTCAGCTATAGCACAGCAGGGGCACTAGGGTATAGCTAAAACCACGTCAGGCCAAGGCAAACCCTGACAAGCCCTTAGACACTGTACTGCCTTGTAAGTACAAAGTCTATGGTCCTTTATTATTAATGGCAAAAATCATATTTACTGGTTACTTACTTCACCCTGTTGTTACTTTCTTTCCCTAAGCGTTCAGTAGTGCTATAGGTGGAACTTAGATCTCAGGCTCTTAAAATGCTTGATCTGTTGCGGTGAGAAAGGTCTTGTACAAGGTGATAGCGTGCTAAGGATTTGTGCAATTTATCCCTCAAGTTTGCCCTCCAGAAGAGAGAGTTTTCTATACAGGAGGATCTCAAAAGCTAGTTACTTAAGAGGCACAAAGGTCAAACAGAGGCTTGAAGCAAATCAACAGACACAGTCTGAATAACAGATTGATTTTCACAAACTGTGTGTGCCTGAGATACGAAAGGGTCTGCCCTTCCCCTTGCTCTGGTTATTCCTACTATTCTCCCTGTCCTTCAAAGTCCAGAGTCTGGTACACACTGTATCTTGATACTTAATTTATAAGCTATAAACTGATACAGCTAAAGCAACAAGGCTTCTGATCTGAAGGGGGGAAGTGATATTTCCACACAACTTGGCATAGGAAATTTGACCAGAAAGGCTAGTTTCCACTACTGTAGTAGGCATTACAAGTTGGTTCAGGGTTTTTTGTTCTTAATGTTTATCATCAAGGGTTTAAAAACAAAGAGGAAACTTTTCGGTTGTTTTTCAGAAACTTATTTTTCCTGAGTTTTATTTAAAATATTTTGGAGCCAAAATCGGCCATAAAGAGTGGGTTCTCTGCCAGAGTTCAGGTTATTGGACTGTAAGCAACCTTGAGAAAGCAAAACTAGGTTTCTTTACAATGAAACAGGCTAAAATGGTTGTCTTGAAGATATTTAAGTAATAAAAAAAAGTGACATCTCATTTAGATCTAAAATAATTTTATTTGGTTTATTGGTTTGGTGATTTTTTTTGCTTTTTCCTTGTTATTTTTCCTTTCTGCTTTTTTGATATTTCTTGTTAAGCAGTACTTTCATATGTCTAGGCATTATTTCTGCTGAAGTGGATCTGAAAGCTATTACAAAGCTGAGAACAAGTCAATATCATACTGTTGTGAAAAAAAGGAAAGATATTTTTTTCCTGCCTGAAAAAAGTGTATCCTGTTAAGATGGATAAAATAAATTTTCTGCTCTTCTCTGCACTCTTTAGACATTAAATGGACTAGATTTGGGCACCATACATCTGGGAAGATAGGGGCTAATTCAAGAAAATACACGTGAGAAAAAAACCAGAATTATTAGAGATCACAGAATCACACAGAATCACAGAATCACAGAATGTTAGGGATTGGAAGGGACCTCGAAAGATCATCTAGTCCAATCCCCCTGCCGGAGCAGGAACACCTAGATCAGATCACACAGGAGCGCTTCCAGGTGGGCTTTGAATGTCTCCAGAGAAGGAGACTCCACAACCTCTCTGGGCAGCCTGTTCCAGTGCTCTGTCACCCTCACTGTAAAGAAAATGTCAGGTCAATATGACATCAAATTTAAGACAGTTTATACTAAGGGGATATGCTTATATTCAGATATGTAAAAATCTATTGCCAAATAGAAGACTAAATAACTTCTTATACCTACAGTAAAACAAAAAATAAATCAATCTAAATTGTAGCGAGGAAAACTCAGGACAGATATTAAGAAAAGCTCCATTGTGATATGAACATTAGCTTAGCCTACCTGGTCTCCTCCTTGCCTAAGTTACACAGGAGGCATGCTGTGCCTGCTCTCATACCTTTACTGAGCTTGATGTTTCCCTGATGATTTGCTCTCCTGGTTTGAGCTCTAATCTGTCTTTCCGTTACAGACTTGCATTGCAGTCTTTTGGCTAAACCTGGTTACCATAATTGGGCTTGCACTACTCTTCCTGTTCGGGTTCTGTGGGTCTGCACTTTTGTTGGAGGGGGTCATTGTCCTGCCTGCCTTGCTGTCACCCCCAGCTTATGCCTCCTTACAGGGCAGTACAACCCTGACATCTCCATTGCAGGAGGTCATTAAGAAAAACCCAAAAAACTTTTGCAAAAATGCCACAGATGTAGCTGAACTTGTTTTGGGGAAGGAAGATAGTTTATATAAACTCTTTTAAAGCCTTCTAATTTTTCATTTGTGATTATAGTACAGGCCATTCTTACAGTAATTTCTATATATATGTTTGATGTTTTTATTATTTATAGGTATTTCATGTGATTAGAGTTCAGATTATTAAAAGATTTATTTTGTAATTGCTATTATTGGTACAATGTCTATTATACATCTCAAAGAGTTTGCATTTGATTTCTCTTTTGTATTTTTATACAGGTATCTATTGCCAGCTAAAGAATCAGATCCCCCTATGATGTTCCAAAACATTATAAAATTTACTGTCAGGGAGAGGAAAGAGAAAGGATTAAAGAACAACTGTGTATGCTAGGCATCCTACAGTGAAACTCTCTGAGGAGTTAACATTACAGAAGATACCCCTATTCTAACAAGTCGCTTTATGTTCATGCTTTGTAGAAGAAGGTATTAGACAGATAAAGGAATGTATTTCTTTTTCTGTGCAGCTTTTTAAAATACAAAGTCATAACATCCCATTGCTACACTGCACAGTAATTGATCTAAGATAAGATAAAACAAGGACTTCCTAACATTATGTGAGAAAAAAAAGAACCTTCTTTACATTGTGACTCTAGGCATTCCCATTTAGATGGCCAAGGTAAAAGGCAATGGTAAGGCTTAGGTTTAAAGGAGTTTTAAAAACAACTCAGAAATTGATAGTCATGTGATTGCCCTAATGACTCCATCATTGTAAGTTTATTTGATAAGTTACTAGAAAGTAGTAAGAGCCAGAGAAAACATTTTCAGTCTTTTCACCTGTTCTCTGGTGTTGTGGTTTTACCCCCCCTGTAAAACATACAAATATACAAACGAGTGATACACAGTGATAATGCTTACCACCCAGTGACCAAGGCTCAGCCTGTTCCCAGATAATGATCCTGGAGCAGGGAAAGTCGTGAAACTGCAGTCCCAAAAAGAAGAAAAGAGCCTGAGTGTCTGAGACCAAGAACTGACCGAAAGAATAAGATGACCCAGAGGGTATGATCTGGAGCAAGAAGGCACTTCCGGACAGATCCTCATCTATATACGGGATATGACATGCATGATATGGAATCGACCATTGGCCAGTCTGGGTCTCAATCCTAAACCCAAGGTTGAATCCTAGGCTAGTAGTGGCAGCTATGCCCCCTCCCAGCTTCTCCTGCACCTGCAGACACTGGCAAAGCAGAAGAGCTGAAAAGTCACTGACTGTCCTGGCAACAACTATAACCATTAGTAAGATACCAGACTTCTTCTCAGCACAAATCCAAAATACAGCCTCTCACTAGCTACTATGAGGAAAGTTAACGCTGTCCCAGCTGAAACCAGGACATCTAGTGTGACCCAGATACTCTTTCACATTGTCTGGTTTCTTATAAAAGGTCAATGGATCTTTGCTGACTGTATTTATGTGCTGAGTGCTAGCAGAAACTAAGTCAAACTTAGAAGCAATATTTAAAATCTGCACTGAGAGTTTTTTTGATATTTTAATGACTGGTTCTTACGATTATGAAACCAAAGAATACTTAAATTCCTTTCCTAAATCTTGCAAGTAGATTGAAAGATCTATTTTTATGTATCTGATTTCTGTAATTGTAGATAGATATTTGTATGTAATTTCCACTGTAGACCCTTCATGGATCTACGTGACAGTAGCATTTCATTCTCTGAATAAGTACTTCCTGATTTTTGTGGAAAACATTTTTTTCTCCCCCATTTCCTATATTTGAAATGTATATTTTAGTTGAACTTTCAGTATCTCCAAGGATGGAGAATCGTAGTGTTTCTGTGCAACCTGCTCCAGTGCTGTAATGGTGAAAAAAACCACAACCAAAGAACTCTGTAGTTAAACTAATTTTCCCTTGTTGTAATTTGTGTCCATTTCCTCTCATTCTGTTCAGCTGCTGGAGCCCATCCCAGTGCCCCATTGACCTGGGGTCTCTGCCTGGGGGTTGTGGCTGCTCCTCCTTTTTGCAGGTTCAGTCAGCAGGGCTGGCAGAGGCAGAAGGTCACTGGTGCAGCACACACACTGCACTCTCCAGTTTCACAAGTACATGCACATTTGCGGACAAGTGTACTGACCAGCTCTGTGTTACACTTGACTGGACCCTTTTGTACTTTTTCTGTCCATTTCTCTGCTTTGTTCCTCCCCGTTCCCTCTTCCCCTGCTTCCATTATAATTTGTCCCTCAGGTTTGTGTTCCTGTATGTTCTTGTTTATAGCCTTCTTTTTTTGTTGTTTTTTTTGTTTTTGTAATTCAAAAGGCCCTTGACCAGATAGCCTTAGAGAAACAGACCATCTGCTTTCACATACCCTTATAGTATCTAGCTGTAAAGACCCATATCAGTAGAACCTGGGGGAACACTGTTAAGCAGATGTCCAAACTGCAGTGCTATGTCACTGGATCAATAACTATGGTGCACCTACATTGATGTATGTGCATGAGTTATGGGAGAAGCTTTTCCCTGACAGCCTATCTTTTGCTTTATCTGCTTGATAAATTGAACTCAGCAGGGTCATCTTTTCCCTCTGTGACTGTGGTAGGTGAACCCTGACTGGATGCCAGGTGCCCACCAAAGCTACTCTATCACTCCCCTTCCTCAGCTGGGAAGGAGAGATAAAATATAGCAAAAGGCTTGTGGGTTGAGATAAGGGCAGGGAGAGATCACTCACCAATTACCATCATGGGAAAAACAGACTGAACTCAGGGAAAATAATTTAATTTATTGCCATTCAAATCAGAGTAGGGCAATAAGAAACAAAACGAAATCTTAAAAACACCTTCTCCCCAGACCTCCCTTCTTCCTGGGCTTATCTTTACTCCTGAATTCTCTACTTCCTCCCCCCGAGGGGCACAAAGGGCGAGAATGGGGGCTGTGGTCGGTTCATCACATATTGTCTCTGCTGTTCCTCCTCAAACTCTTCCCTTGCTCCAGTGTGGTGTCCCTCCCACGGGAGGCAGTCCTCCATGAACTTCTCCATCATAAGTCCTTAGCACAGGCTACAGTTCTTCATGAACCGCTCCTGCGTGGGTCCTTTCCACAGGGTGCAGTCCTTCAGGCACAGGCTTCTCCAGCGTGGTTCCCCCACGGGGTCACAAGTCCTGCCAGCAAACCTGCTCCAGCCTGGTCTCCTCTCTCCACAGGGCCACAGGTCCTGCCAGGAGCCTGTTCCAGCATGGGCTTCCCAAGGGGTCACAGCCTCCTCCTGGACCATCCACCTGCTCCAGCATGGGGTTGTCTCTGGGCTGCAGGTGTATCTCTGCTCCACTGTTACCCTCCATGGCTGCAGGGGCACAGCTGCCTCACCATGGGCTGCACCACGGGCTGCAGGGGAACCTCTGCTCTGGTGCCTGGAGCACCTCCTCCCCCTCCTTCACCAGCCTTGGTGTCTGCAGAGTTGTTTCTCTCACATATTCTTACTCCTCATCCTGCTATTATTTTCTCAGGTATTTTTTACCCTTCTTAAATGTGTTATCTCAGAGGCACTACGACCATCACTGATGGGCTCAATCTTGGCCAGCAGCAGATCTGTCTCAGAGCTGGCTGGAGTTCGCTCTGTTGGGCATAGGTGAAGTTCTATCAGCTTCTCACTGAAGCCACCCCTGAAACCCCCCCACTACCAAAACCTTGCCACGTAAATCCAGTGCAGTGACACATCCTGTTCTCCAACCATCCTTGATAGCCCTCCACTTGACTCAGTTCCAGCATGTCAAAGTCTTCCTTGTACTGCAGGCCCAGGACTGCAGGACACAGTGCTCCAGGTGCCAACCAGTGGCAGCTGGCTGAAGTCTTGCTAATACAGTCCGGCATGTAACTGACTTTGTTTTTTTGCTGCAAGGGCCTATTCATGACTCATGTTTAGCTTCTTGTCCTTCACATCCCTATGCCTTTTCCAGCAGCCTGCTTTCTAATCAGCAGAAGCTTAGTCCATAGTGTTGCACTGCAGTTATTCTGTCAAAGTGCAAGACTTTATACTTGCCTTTGTTGAACTTAATGAAATTCATCCAGCCTGTTGAGGTCCCTCTGAGTAGAAGCTCTCCCCATCATATCAGCTACTCCCTACAACTATTTATTGTCTGTGGACTTGTTGAAGCTTTCTGTCCCAACTTCTAGGTTTTTAATGATGTTAAATAGTCAACAGAGTTTATTTTCTCTTCATAGAAAGCTATCAAATGAGTCAGGCATGATTTGGTCTTGCTGCTTCTTTATCAGCTGTTTCTAATCACCTTCTTATCCTTCATGTAACTGGACACGGCTTACGAAAGATCTGGCAGACTGATGAGCTTCTATTTTCCTATTATTTTCTTGTTATTTTTCTTAAATAAAAGAATAGAGATTTGTCTTTTTAAATACTTGTCTATTCATACCTACAATAATGTAGAGGCAAACTACTGCAGTTGCAGTGAACAACTATGGGATAATTTCCATACAATACCCCCAATAGTGAACATGATTTATAGGACCAAAAATAATTTAGCTGCTCTAAGACCGTGTTGTTTTTATTTATGAAACCTAACAACTTCAAAAGTTTGTCATGCTTTTGTAGTTTGCTCTCATCATTAGCAGGCAGAACAGTCTGTGTCCATATAGCCACAGGATTTCTGCATTACAAATGAGGCGGGAGCTCTGTCCACAGCCTTTCTTTTGGCATGACATTGGTTTCAGCCTTTTTTAACTCTGTGTCACTAGTAATCAATGTTATCTTGGCTCATGCTACCATCAACAAAAGCATAACAACTTTCGAATTGTTCCAGAGTGCTGTCATATTCCTGACTGAACAAATTTACAATAAACCATAATCAGTAAAGACAGTGGTCAGACTTAATTCTCACTTATGCTTATGAAAATCCAAAGCCAGCTGAACTTAGTTAAAATGTTATCATCTCACTCATAACTGAGTTCTCAGACAGTAACAGAATTTGTCGATTTGAACTCTGAAGTATAATGCCTTGAGTTTTTGTTGGTACATCTGAAATACTACTGACCTTTGCCAGTCTACTTGACAGTGTCTGTCCAGTACCTCATACAGCACTGAGTTTAATTACAATTGTGAATTTCAATGGTAGTATGAAATGCTTCTTTCACTCTCTCTAAAAAAAAAAATAATAAAATAAATTAAAATAAATGGGCAGCTAAAATACACAAGGACCTAAGATCTGAGAAATACAAAGTAAAGAGAAATGTTCCAGTTTAAGGATTACCATGAGTCTGACCCCATATTAGCTTTACATTGCAAATCACATAAGGAGAACACTTAATTCAGAACAAATACATAAAATTAATGAAGTCCAGTACTCATTAATCCTATTAGAAGTAAGTGATTTAGTAAGCAATTTAAGGTTTCCTATTTCTTTTAAATCCTTACCAAACTTTAATATTCTTTTCTATATGCAATGCAAACCCCCAGAATTTGGCTATGGATGTATACCCATGTGTCTGTGCATCTGTCTGATTATGAAAAGTAATTGAGAGTTCTCGTAAGATCAGAGCCTGAATAGAATGCCTCCAGAGCATCGTCCTTCATAAAAAATCCTGAAATTTTGCTTTTTTATTATTATTGTTGCTGTTGTTATTCATAAAGATAGGAGAGAGTAAAATGGTATCTTTTGAATATGAGACATGTAAAGGTATAGAGGTAGGGACTGATAATACTTCTAGTGGTATTACTGATTCCCAGGCAAGTCAGTTCTGCAAGCATCAAGCTGCTAATGCAGACAATGATTCTGTCATCTGTATCAAATGTACGTAGGGCACAAATTTTCAGATTTTATTCTATGTTAGGGTTTAATTTACTGCTGTCAATATTAATGCATTGGCAAAGCAGGCAAGGCAAGCAAGGCAGGCAAGAAGAGTTAGTAGAAATAAGTCCAATGATTGGGACCATCCTAGAGTCAATCCTGTGCAGAAAAGAGAAAATTTAAAATTAAGAGAGCTAAAGAATAGTGCTATGTCTTTGAACAGAAGTCTTGGGCCTACAGAGTCCCTAGGTGGAATATAAACTGCTTTTTTTTCTGGGCCTTCCTGAATTCTTCATCTAAAAAGCTAGGCATCTTCTCTGAAGCTCAGATCATCCTCAGAAATATTTCAGTGGACATCAACAAGAGAGCTCATCTTGACCACGAATAAAAGTCAGACTCTAAATCCTAAAAAAAAAAACCAAAAAAGGAATTTCAAGATTTGGACAAATATTGTTTTCTGATTTTAGTTTGTCAAGTTAAATTAATGAAGCAGAAGAACAGAAGAACACAGTCTTACTCTGCAGTGCTATGATGAAATATGTCACCATTAAGACTATATAACTTTTAATTTCAAACTACTTTGAGGACTTCTTGAACTGGAAAATGTTTTCCTCCCACAATATAGCAAGGACCTACTAATGAAATTGATTTTTTGATATTGTTGGCATTGTTCTGACATTTAGTTTACAACTCTTAGGTTTTTTTACAACTTCTTTATTTTTTTAGTTTTTACAAATTTAAAAGTTTACAAATTTTAAAGCCTCGAAAATGATGAGCAGTGTATTTTTTTCCACTATTCAGTAACTCAAAGGTGGGTAATTATTCTTCAAAAATTTAAGAGTAACAAAACAAAATTAAACATACATTCACAAAAATATTTCATTTAGACCATAAGTGTTCAAGTAAGAAAAAAACAAGTGTGACCCTATGAAAACATGAGATTCCACCAGAAATTATAATAAATATTTATTTTATCTCATAATGGAGGATTAGCCCAAAGATGAGAAAATGCCCTCCTTAATTAAATACTGAAATGGTCAATATAACTTAGGCTAACTTTTGTCACTAGCTGTGGATATCTATTTAAGTAAACATATATGGTTTGTCTTATCCAGCTTCTTTTATTGTTTCACTACTGTTTATTTTATCTAAAAAAACCCCACAATAAGTGCCAGCAGTATGCGTTTTTATTTGATCATTAGATTAGTATGGCGATGGCATTTTCAGTCAAAAGATGAGAAGGTCATGATGTTGCTTTGAAATTTTCACAGTGATAGGAAGATGAGGTTTTTTGACAATAAAATGAGCTGAACCTACTAATTACAGAGAAATAATGCAAATCATGATGATGGTATTATTTTGGTCCTGCTTTCAGATAAATATGTGCACAAAACTGCAAGAACAGCATTTGATATATGAAAGCATTTACAGTTTTACCACAGGCATATATATATGCTTTCATCATTCTATCAATATTTTTATTTTATATATAAAACCATGAAATATGGATATTATATCTTATCATAATGGTGATAAATACTTAATATATCTGTCCATTAAATAACTCAAAATCCCTGATTCAATAAGTTATGCTTACTGAAGTAGAACAAAAGGTACAGTACAAACCTTGATGTAAGTATGCTGCTGGGCTGAGCACTTTTTAAAGATTTTTGCTTAGACAACCTAGTTTCAAACTTTCACTTTCTACTTCACGAAACATAGCAAAAATTTAATGCTGTTGTGATACATCTGATAAATCACTTCCTACTAATTTACTACCAAAAATCTATCAGCTGATTAATGTTTGGATTAATTTCTAACCCATGTTTAGAGACCTAAAAGTTAGCCTTCAGAATCTGAACAAAGATCCCTTTGTAATCAATGAAGAGAAAATAAACATCTCCAGAAGAAAATTTCATTTATTATGAGACAGACACCTACCATAAATTAGGCGAGTATCTTCTGGAGATATTTATTCCTCTCCTTTGGCCATAATGAGAGCTTAGGATAACTTAGATGGCAGCTGGTAGAGACGTAAACTTAGATGAAATTGCTATGTGCCTTATTACACGCCAGTAAGTTTAAGAAGTTCTTCTCCATGAAATTCATCTAACTTCAAAGAAATAAAATTCATCTACTCTTTGGTATTTAATCATCTTTGTCAGGACTAATAAATTAAACATATCCAGGACCATTTTCTGACACTGAAGCCAGCTGCCACAGAAAGGTTTTTGCCTTCACTGTTGAACTCTGTTGCTCTCCACAGCCACCCAACAGGGACTGGTCTCTTGCCTGTGTGGACGTGCAGAGTGCCAGCTAGTCCAAGCCAGACTGTGTCTGGGATTGCTCCCACAAGTTAGCTAGATAAACAGTCAGTCCTAGAGCCCAAGAACACTCTGTGGCACTGGCTTAGTTTATGGGATGAATAACACCTTCTTGTCTGTCAATGTACTTTTCTGAGGGTATACAAAACAAGAAGTTAGTGCTACATTAGCAGATTACATTACTGACAAGCAAAATTGTGTTTTTTTTTACCTGTGAAATAATTACTTTCACCTTAAGTGAAATAGACAACATGAAGTGAAATGGATATGCATTAGCGAGAATAGCAACAAACAAGTGGTTTCTTAGTATACACTTCAATGGTTTTCAGACACTTAAAAGGATCACTGAAGCACTGTTCAGATATATTGATTCAGTACTTCAGAATTCTGCAAAATGGTAACATCATATTCCTTTTCATCCTCTAGTCTGAGTTCTAGATCATAAAGAAAAAAAATTTCAAAATTGATCTATTTTTTTACATGATATATAAATTGTATATGCTAAGGTGATCTTAAATTAACATTTTAAAAATCTGGTTTAGTGCCATGCAGAGCTAATTTTAGGGGCAACAAACAGGTAAATGCTCATTTATGACCAAGGAAAAGGGCCTCCTGGGTAGGTTAGAGAACAGTGAAAACGGCAAGTAAAAGTGGCCAATATTAGGCTCCACTTACAGGCTCTGTGAATCAACAGTTGTGCCAGCTGCTTGAAACTTTGTATTTGAATGTCATTACATCTCAATTATACCTTGAAGACATTAAATGAACATCTGAACAATCAACTAGTAAGTAAAATTTAGGAAAATTTGTTTTCTACCAAAATATTGGTATGCTCGAATTAATGTTTTATATATATATATGTATTTTTTATTTTTTTTCCTTTTAGTTTGAACCAAAGACATTTCTCACTGATGTACTTGTGGGACTTTTCAATGGAAAATTTCATTTGAGTAGCTTTGCTTTATCAAGTTATAATGTCTTAGGAAAGAGACTCAAATATCTTAGCATGGAAGAAATAGAAAGAACCGCTGAAGAAGGCACCGAGGTTTGTATTAGAACCACTCTGTGTTGCAGCACTTTGGGCCACACTCTGGCAAAGGAATAGTAGCTAATTCTGCAAATGCAACTGGCAGAGGGCTTGCTTCTGAAATTCAATTACAAACATCAGAATTAGCTCTTTACTGTTTTCATACTTAAAGGGTAATGGTTGCAAATGTCAAATGTCTTCAGTAAACACTCTTTTTCAGTAAACTCTTTGTTCTGTACTTTAGTACAGACATAAGGCCAAATTATTCTCCAAATGCCAGAAGTAGATGGTATTACAGAATGTAGGTCAAAGCTAATTAGTAAAAGATAAACATTTTGGGGAGGAAACAGAGTGTGTTATCAGCTACTTTACATTCTTTGTATGACTGTACTAGGTCTGTGTACTAAGTGCTTCAGAATTTATTGAACAAAAGACATTTTTATGGTTTACTCTATCACATTTGTTTAATCTTCACTTCACTCTTCTCCTTTGTCATAATGTTTTCCGTTTTTTCCCTACCTAACAGCAAGTTCCCTTAGTCTCATTTAAGTCTATGAGATTTTCAGCAAGTAGAAATATTTGGGTTTCGATGCCCCAATACTCATGAATAGTGACTATTGTAATTAAAAAAAATAAAAAATCAGTTAATCTGTTTGTGCATGTGTGTTTAAATTTTACTTTTTTTTTTTCCATTATGCACATGTTTTATTGTCCCCAATAGGAAGGAACCACTTGAAAGATGTTTCAAAAACACAGTATTTGTTTCAACACAGTGAATGTATTTTTTAAAGTAGAAGTCTTTTTTTGTAAAAAGTAGAATCCAGAAAAAAAAATAAACTATGAAACAAAATAGCTACGGACACTTATCAGCAGTCCCTCCACGAGAATGGTGGTGGTATAATCAGGCAATGAGATCAAACTGAATCCAGTGCTGCTACTTCCTTACTGGTGTTGCCACCAGAATTCATATCTCAATTTGTTGTTTCATATCACATTTTCTTTTTGTCCACAGCAGATTCCCTCTGTCCTCCTCTCCTTCTCCCTTTCCCTCTCTCTCATCTACGTGTTTATTATTCTATCACACTATCTATATCTATATATTTTTTCTACATACACACACATGTATACACATACCACCTTTTTTAAGTCTTGTAGAACTGATATGTTTGTAAAGGTAAAAATCCACAAAATTAGTAGGAGTTCAGGAAACAAAAAAAATTTTTAAGTATCCTATTCTTTTCCATAAGAATGAAATTAAACTATAACAGCTGAAACACGTATTAGATTTATGTATATAGGAATAGATATCTATACAGATAAAGTTAAAAAAAAAGAAAATTAAGAAACGGCACTTTCTTACACTTTGTTTCGTACTTTTATGGTAGTGCTAAGACAGAGACAGATCCACATTCTAGACAGCAAATCTTTGTTAACATACAATATAAGAACGTCACAGAAAGCAGCGGCTGTAAAAACTTATTTAAAATTCCAGTAAGGCTGATACCCAATTAAGAGCAAAACTTGCATGAACTATGGCAACAAGGAGATTAAATTTTGTGAACAAAAATCAATTATTAAAAGAGAAATCTATATAAGAAATATTATAAAATGTTCTCCCTGTACTCTTTTCATCAGACTTCAAAGGGACTTTTCTCAAACACATTAAGAATATACTGTAATTCAAAGGTTGCATTTATGTTGTGGCATTAGCTACAAGAAGCAAGAGAACTGAAATATGCACACTGTGAAAAGAGTATCTTCTGTTTTTTTTCTGAAGAGAAGTGATAATTGCAGCAATAAAAGTTTTCCATGGACTTTTAAATTTCAAAAGGAAAAGAAGCATACCCTATATTTTCTGGAACTATCTGAAATAAGACAAAGAAATCAATATAATCTGAATCAAATAAAAGTGACTAAGCCAATATAATTTTCGTAAAGATTAAAGATTGATTAAAGAGCGCAGTACTGAGCAATGAGGTAATTTCTGTACTATGCATGGGTGGAATGGAATCTGGCATATAATGGAATTCCATGGCCATTTGTAGTATCTGCAGTCCAAAAAGAAATTGTTAGTTGCATAAGACTCAAAGAAGACCAAGGGAAATATTCTTAACTTTAAAAGCATTCTAAATAGTTTTAAACACCACAGATTCAATCATTTTAGTTTAACAAAAAAAGTTAAGGTATGATTTATCAGCATATATAGAGAAAGAACAAGTGATAACAGAAAAATCTTTAAAGTAGAAGAGGAAAATTACATTTACTGAGATGATCATCCAATAGCAGAAATAATTAGGTGGGATTCCTCTTACTGACATACTGGGGACAAGATTGGATATTTTTCTAAAAGTATGATTTAGTTGAACTACAAATGAGCAAAGAGTAGCCTTACATTTTTTGTTCCATTGAAATATTTCTTTTGTTGTTTTTTGTATAAGACTACGCTGTGCTGATAGTTCTTCACAAACCAGTAGTCATCAGAAAATGAGAATATTTTTACACAACTGTCATTCTGTTTTTCCTTTTTTTTTTTCTCGCACGGTTGTATGTGAAAGATCAGTGACCTATAAAATGTCACCTATTTTTCTTGAAAACAGCTGAGGTGAGGTAGTACAGTAAATACTAGTGGTAT
>VZTO01007806.1:145205-174966 GCA_013400615.1 Syrrhaptes paradoxus | reverse complement strand
CCATTCTATGATTCTACAAAAATAGCCGCAACCCTGTTGTCAGCATCTGATCTTTGTAAAGTGGCTGTATTATCTCTGTACCTGTGTCTTCTTTTTTCCCTGGTTCCCTGTCTTGCTCAACAGCTGTGAGAGTCCAACATTTTTGAGGGTCGTTTTCCACTAGACAAACTTCCATATTAATAGCTCTTTGGACCGTGCCCTGTGTTTTAATCTTTTGTGTATAGCATAGCACGATCCCTGCTTGAGGTGTTCTTTCATTACAACAATGGAAGTCTAATATAATAACTTTGTGAGGTTAAATAGAACCTCAACCTCATTGACTTTTGTATCTCAAAAACGTTACTGTGCATTCCAATAGCCATCATTAGTTATGAATTTTCGTCACAGAGGACTGCGTCCTGCAGATCTCTTACCATTATAAAACATTTGCAGGGAAAGCTAATATCTTGCATTAAGCCCATGAAACACTTTGACAAAGAAAGACAAACAGGTTCTGGGGCTTATAAACTTTTATCCAATTCTACAAAGACATTGCTTCTATTCTGTTAGTGGAACTGTGCAATATTCTGCTATATTCATGAAGGCTGCTTGGGTTCTTATAAGTAATCCACAGTAATAATAGTAATACTCATAGTACTGCTAGTAGCAGTTGTAACAACAACAATAATACCAATAATAAATTCAGAGGATATTGATTCTAACTTATTAGGTGGTTTGAAATAAAGTAGATGACTGAAAAGTAAAACTACTGCTTTTAAACTTCAGGAATATATTATCCAGCACTGACACATTTATTTCACACATTGAAAATAAAATATGATTTATTTTTACACTCTTCTTCAGTTTTTTACATTAGTGTATTCTCCTTTCCTAAACGTCTTTTATATATTCGTTACATCTCGTAGCGTATCTTCTCTGAGCAGATAGTGTTGTTGAATACACAGTCAAGTTTTTATACCACCTGCGAGAATGGGAAAAAAACATACTTCCCCAAGATATCCACCACCAACACATAAGTATTAGGAAGCAGCATATGACATTTAATGGATACAGGTGCTGCTTTGTTTTTATGCCAACAATTCATTCTATGAGATGTTGAACCCAGATTATCGCTTATAAAAAAGCAATGGCTGTGACTGTGAGATCCTTCCAGATACTGATGATGGATTAGGCTAATGAAGAAAAGGATGGTGTGCAAACACTCTTCATTTCTTACTTGCAGATAGGTAGGGATATAGACATGGTGAGCTGTTTTGGCTCAGTTGACAACTGGCATCTCATTAAGCTGTGGTAACTTAGTTACTTTCAATTATTTGCCCATAAAGTTCATGCAGAAACAGCTTGTTTCAGAGGAAAACAGGACCCGAATAACCACGAGTCCACAGGAGGCTTCACTTGTCTAGGCTGCCTTTATATAGATAAATCCATTGAAATCACTGTATTTGTAGGCAAGTTTTGCAGAACTGTAACCGGGAAAAAAAACCAAAGCAAAGCAAACAAAAGCAGCCTTTACAATGCACCTAGTTTTATGGCTAACTCCAGTAAATTTTCACTGCTTTAAACCTGAAAAGTGGTAATAAACCAGCTCATAGGTTCGTTAGGTTAGGTGTCATTATTATTCTGTAGTGTTAGGATGTTAAATAATGGCCATATATCATCTAAGCAATTTTGTCTGAGTCACTTTGTGAATTCACTGTTATTAAAACTTTTCAATACATATGTGCAAAAATGGAGTACTATTTTTTTATAGCATTTTTAGTACGGGCACTTAACTGAATTAGGGACATCACATTTAGAATTTGCTTTTTGAAAAGTGTGAAAACAGCGTATAACATCTGTAACCTATTTACTCATGCAGAACTAAAATGGTGAGCAAGCATTTTTCTTTTTATGTACTTATTACAGGCAGTCTAGAATATATGTTTCTGACATCCTGGATATCATAACAGAGCAACAGGTTTTGCTCTTACCGAGGCAGTGAGGATATGTACATAAACCTATCAAGTATTGCTTTTAACAATGCTAAGAGACACTGTGTTAAATCCTCGAATATCTTCAGCAGTTTTCTTTAAAGGTCACCTTGGGAAATCAATGACATGTAATGTGAAGTAATTACTGCTAGTTTTGCTCTTACTAATTGCTGTGATCACAGAATTCATATAAATAATTTTTAATCTACACTACCTCATTGCTTGAAACTAACAATCTGGTTTGGACAATTTCTCATTGTGCTTTATAGAATTCATTGCCTTTCATTGTTATAAACTAAACTGAGATTAAGATGTAAGACTGTCTTTTCAGTGAGGAATAATGTGAATGTTTTTTCTGTTTTGAGCAGAAGTACCATGTCCACTGTGCAGACACACAGCCATTGGATTGATGAGGTTGGTATAAAAAGCTGTGTGAAAGAAGTATACCTCTCTGTAACTGCCTCAAAAGCAGTGCTCTGTATTTCTAGGATTATGTAACATTGATGTAAACACTATGTACCAGGAGAGCAGAGAATCTTTCTGTTAAATATATTCCCTCAGCAGCTTCCAAGAACAGGTGTCATATGTGGAAATATGACCCGTCTTCTCTTTTGTGGTAGCTTATTTCAATGCACACATCCAGCTGGGTATCAGAATAGTATTCAAATATCTGAACATTACGTCAGTATCTCTGAAGTTACTGTTTGATCCTCAAAAATAAATTCAGGTATTCCAAGTTAATATAATTTAATTACATATACAGTGTACCACAATGCAATTGATGTTTGATGGCACTTACAGGACAGAAGGGCCTTAAACGTGTTAAAGTACTTTCTGATTCCAGCAAGGAATCAAAGAGAAGATCCATAGTGTTGAGTGATACTGATTCTGTCTGACACAGGGTTTTACTTTTTTTTTTTTTTTTCTCCAATGTCAATGAAAAACATGAAGTGACAATTTTAGAAATAGTTTATTAAAAACCTACATTGGAAAAATCTTCTGCCCCTCTACTCAGCTCTAGTGAGACCACACCTGCAGCACTGTGTCCATCTCTGGAGCCCTCAGCACAAGAAGGACATGGACCTGTTGGAGAGGGTCCAGAGGAGGGCCACAAAAATGATGAAAAGCCTGAAATACCTCCCCTGTGAGGAGAGGTTGAGAGAGTTGGGGTTGTTCAGCTTAAAGAAGAGAAGACTCCGAGGACNATCTAGCGGAAGATGACCCTGCTTACTGCAGGGGGTTGGACTAGGTGACCTCCATGGTTCTTTCCAACTCAAACTATTCTATGATTCTATGTTTCTAAAAAAAAAACCCAACAAACACTCCCAAACTGGAAAACTGTAACAAAAAGATGCAAATATCTTATTAAGTTGCTTTATAATAAACAACACTCCCCAAAGCCTAAGTTACTGGGTTTAAGTAAATGAAAAATTTTCATGTCAAATATTTCTTTAGATCAAGAACTATCTGCAAGTAAATGTATTCAAGCAAAAGCTGGTTCACATGTTTGAGATATTGGCATGCATCTCACATATGGTTATTTCCTTTTTTTTCTATGACTTTCAGGTTCTGGATTGATCTTATGTACAACTTTATTTAACTTTCTCCTAACAAGAGATCCTACCTAGCCATGGGCATTCATCCATGCTAGTGGAGGCCTTGTTGAAGATTGAGGATTCACACAATTCCAAAAAAAAACCCCCAGACATTAGCAAAATTTATCTTGTTTAGTAGAAGAGTTCTACAATCTATAAAAAATCTTAGAGAGACCAGGCTATGATAGGACAGAGTTTGTCCATAAATGTGTAATGTTATCTCTAAGCTTTGTTGAACTTAGTCAAGACTTAACTGGAAGATTTCTGATTTGGGAGAAAAAAGTATAATTAGGGATCCTTCGTATTAGCAGAGTTTACATAGGTCCTGGGATTTTTACAAAGATGTCTCATTGTACAACGCGTATGTGTCTAATATCTTTTTTCCATATCCAGTTAGAGAGAAAACTTTGACTTGCAAGTGTGGTAAAGTATAATTTGAGGCGCTAGCTCTGTGATTGCTTTTATATACCACTAGTTATAGAATCCCTCCATACACAATTTCACATTGCTTTCTGGAGTTAGTCACTTGTGAAGTTGTAATGGCCTATACCTTAAAAAAATTTATCTCCTCAAATGCAAATAGTTGCATCTAGTTTCAAAGTATTATATTGGACTTTCACATCGTTTATTTATAGAACATATATGGGACTAATATCAAAGACAAATGAACTCTACTGTTTCAAAGGGTGTGTGGGTTGGACAATGGTAGGATTTACCACTGGTATTCTAAAAATATTGTCTACTAAAATAAAATAAAATTACCTGCTAAAATAGCAACAATCTGAAACACAACATTGCTCCGACCATCATTCCTATTTTGAAGACTTCTGAACATTAGCTTTGTAGCTTATCATAGAGTCCACCTGTGTGTTTAAGGGAGTTGTTAGCAGTGATTAACTTCAGATGTAGGTAATTTAGGGGTTTTTTTGTGGGGGCAGTGGGAAGAGAGGTTCCCCAGCAAGCAGTTGGCAGCCCTGGGCTTCCTGGACATAGCTTTTCTGAATATTTCCCACCTTCCCAGCCCAGCAACAACAAAATCAGAATTATTCTTCTGTCTAAAGGAATAATAATGTTCCCAAGTGTGTACTACAAAACATTATCTCTTCTTCAATCTGGGTAGAAGAACTTAACAAAAGCAACTAGGGGTCTGAAGACACCATGTGTGACCTGTATTCACCTTCAGGTTTGTCACATTTGAAATATGAACTATGGAGACAATGATGCCACCTGGCAAGAACCCATCTGCTTTGTTTTTCTTTCTATCGGCTATTGGAGCTGCAAAATGAGGTCCTGTTCTTAAAATTAATCTTGAGATAGAAGAGTTTAAATGTCATAAATACTGAAAAGATCTGAGAAATGTATCTTGTTTAAACTTTGTTAATTGGTGCATTCTGATTTACAGAATGTGCAAAGATACAATGAGCAGTTCTGTAATAAAATTTCATGCTCTTAAGTATAATGAAAAGTATTCCTTCTGCATAAAGATATTTTCTCCAAATAAATTGATTATGCACCAATAAATGGACCATAAATCCAGAAATTAGAATCCAAGGTGACAGGTTTAGTAGAGTGATAATACCAGAATCCTGTTTTCATAGATTATATAACGTAATGGAGTGCAATCTAAATTTTCCAACATGAACTTAAAGAGCTTAATCTTTCTGTGCAGATAGCATTGTTAAAAACTTTTTATAGCGTACCACACAACAATATATCTTTAACATACTAATCACCATGCCTACATTTGTGTGTGTTCCTTATGGTATTTCTATGTTTTTATACCACAAACCCCTCAAACATTTTCAAGCAAATGTATTTTAACAGTTTGTTTAGCAAGAGGTTTTTAGAAAAAAGGGTTGAAAGAGAACAATTTTTCTTGTGAGTACCCTCCATATAGCACAGACCAAGTACCCTTACTCGCTCCCACACAAAAATGTTTGGAATTTTCTTTTGTGAACAGTTTTTGCCAATCAGAATTTTTTTTTCCCCATTTGGTTGTGTTCCTCATATTCGCAAAGGTGAGAGAAGTTTCAGACCACCACAGATTATTCTTTTCTTATTGCTACTCACATGCAGTGTTGATTAAGCATGTATTGTTTCCCAAGTGAGTGTGAAGGCTATGGAGAAACAAAGCAGCACTACATTTAAGATTTGTCTTTTCCTTCTTTTTTTCCTTCAGAAAAACAATTTTATAATTTCAAAGAGACACCTTAGAGTAAATATTTCAGCTTAATTGTAGTATGTGATGTTGAGAGGACACTTTCTGATTGCAATATTTACAAAGCTTTTATTGTGTAACCTTAATTACAGGTTAAGTGCATTTTTAGTTCCGAAGATGGGTAATAAATATAAAGCAATCAAAGTGCTTTTTGCAGTGGTTGTTTTCCATTAGCTAAAAATGCAACATTTCCATTAATTATGAATGGCCATAATAACACATAAGCCCAGTAGTGCGTGTCATTTAGAAAGCTCTTTTAAGTAAGTATAATGCTTGTTTTCTGTTGTTGCTTTAATGTAGAAAGTCTTTGGTACAGCTGTTAAAAAATAATGTGTTCCACTTCTGTATATCAGAATGTAACAACTGTGAGTGTTTTTCTGCTTGGTGAAAGCAGAAGATAATGTCCCTTGTACTCACTAACATGCATCATGGTGCTGTTTTTTTCCTGTCAGGAGGAATCTGTAGGAATACAGGTATATTGACATAAATCAGTGCAGATACATGATTACCTTGCTTTATGCTGAGAGAGAAATTAATTCCCTCCCAGTATATGTGATGCTCTCAGTGGTACCTAGAGGACATGTAGCCCTGATCCCACTGATGCATACAACCCTGCATGACTTTCCCTTGCTTGCATCAGTTCATCCCTGTCTTGGGCAGCCACAAGTGCTGGCCATCTTGCCATGGGGTGGCAGGACAGATGCCACCTCCCCATTCCACCTGTGCCCTGTGCACCATGGCCAGGCAGCACCCCGTGGCCCCCAGTGTCCCACATTCACATCCATTGCTGCACCCCATCCCTCCTGGGCAGTCCTCACAGCACACCATCTGCACCCTTCAAACAGGCATCACAGTGGGGGCCTCTCCCTCTGAAGCTACCCTTGAGGGGTGATTGCCCACCCAGCTGCAGCAGGCCCCCCTCCAGGCTTTGCAGAGGTAG
Organism: Syrrhaptes paradoxus; assembly: GCA_013400615.1. Lineage (NCBI taxonomy): Eukaryota > Metazoa > Chordata > Aves > Pterocliformes > Pteroclidae > Syrrhaptes > Syrrhaptes paradoxus. Next base: position 168,243 of record VZTO01007806.1, on the reverse strand, counting down.
CTGGTGGCTGTGGTGCTGCCTCTCTGCACCTCCTTGTGCTCTGCTTCAGCATCCCCACAGCTGGCCTGGACCAGGAGCCTTCCTGCAGTGCATTTCTCCATATTCTGCCTTGGAAAGGGGTCACAACTCAGTCCAGAAGCCATTCTGGGTCTAGAGGGGCTTGTGTAAAAGAGACCTGTACCCTCCTGGTCCCCAGGTGGCTCAGGCACAGGGGAAAGCTAGTAGAATGCAAGAACTGTCCTGTCCTCGGGCATGCCTGTGAAGAAATGAAAACTCACCATTCATTCATTCATTCACAGGAACTGTGTATAAATTGACACAGTGTCTTCAGGTGCTTCTGCTGCAGCCCTGGCAAGGCAAGGCTACAATTTGCAGCATCCATGCTTATTCTTCTGCAGGCTGTGTCCAGGAGTGGACTGTGAGTGGAGCTCCTGGTATCCTAATCCATAAACTGCAGCTGATATTTCCTGGTGATGAGGCAGAAGTCTAGGTTTGGAGCAGTTGGCCAGGCCACCACGGGAGGAAGGGAGGTCATGAGCAAGGGCAGGGAGATGAACAAGTTCCCTTCCTGTACGTTTCTGTTGATGGTGGCACTCTCCTTCTTCTTGTCTCCTCCTCACCCTAGAATACTAAACTGGATTTTCTGATGTGTCTTTTTCTAGATCAAACAGACATGTTGGCTGGTCAGTGATTTCATGGGGGAATTTATATTGAATAGGGCACATTTACATCCCTCATGCCAAATGGCAAGAAGAAATTTGCACAATAATAAAAAGCCACAGTGTGAAGCTGTGAGGAAATTTAATTTCCCTGTGCTCACATTTCTTTTGTGTTTAAGTGCTTTGTGTTTTAGTGCCATGAATACATACAGTGTACTTCAGGAGTCAGCCAAAGTGTTCACTGTGGCCTAATTGTCCTTGCACTGAAGTTAGAGAGGTCAGGGGAGCATTCAATATTTCTGATTAGCCACATTTTCAAATATTTTTCTCTTCTGGAATATTTATTCCCATATTTATGAAGTTCTGCCTGAAAGCTTAGTAGCTTTACATCTCATTAGTGTAAGTATAATCAGTTGAATAACACTGATAAAATTGTTTGAATATAATACCAGTATTTTAAAATAATAAATCTCAGAATTTTGAAGTATATCTATGATAAACTTCCTCACAGACTCTCAGAAAATGAGAAGCTGTTCCAAAAACCACAATATCAGTAACACACTGAACTGTAAGTATGTTTATCTTTTTCCCCCTTGGTTTGACACACATGATATGTTGAGCCAAACAGTGAATGAAGGAGCAAAATATATTTATTATGGGTTATGGCACTTGCTACTCCATTGTTGTGGCTTACATGATGCTTCGCTTGTCTCACAATGCATCTGTCACTGGTAGTTCCTAGCCTTCAGATTTTCTCTGCCAGTTTTTTATTTCCTCCACAGTCAGAGCCTCTTTTCCCTTTATTGCTGCATGCTTTTCCTCCAGAGGAAAGCAGACTAACATACTTTGTCTGGCAGGACAGGGATAGGGTATCTTCACTTTCTTCGAGTTTTAGCAGTTCTTTCATTAACTCTGATATGTCCAGACATGGACTTTCAGACAGAAAACACAACCAAAACCAACCAGATGAAAACCTCTTCATAAAAACAAACCCCAACATGGGAAAGGGATTGGAAAAGAGCTAAAAATCTACATGGTAAATAAGCAAATGAAGGTGCTCAGTGAGGAAGAGTTGCAGACCATTTTGTACCACAGAAGCTCCTTTATATGGAAACCACTCAGGAGATACTCTGGTAGCATTGAGCTGTGTGAAAGAGCCAGGTGGAGGAGATGGACTCTTGTAGGAGCTACTAGAAACTGTTTTTCCTTATGGCATCCGTGTTACTTCTAGTGGATTTTCTCATCAGCAAAAAATGGTGCAGAGAGCAGGATGGATTTCTGCCAATTTCTGCCATGCAGATCCCACCTCAGCCAGGACAACTGTGCCTCTGAAGCTAGGGAAGGCTGTCAAGCAGCATGGAGGGACTCTTCAGATTAATGCGTTTCTTCCCTGACTTCTGGGAGAATGGTGCTCCCTGGTCCTGACTCTGTCCTTACAGCAGTAAGTCTTGCTGAAAAGATAGTCAGACTTTGGTTGAAGATTCCTGAGCTCCAATTTCCTTCCATGTGGAAATTTGTTCAAACAGGGAACCTAACATTCTCATATGAGAGATAAGTGCTTCCTTAACCTGCGTGTCTGTAAAATGTGGTCAGTCTGTTGTGACCAACATTCAAAGAAGCAAAGCGCTAAATGACATAGCCTGAAAAAAAACCCAAACAACTTAACAGCGATTTAATGATGTTAGTTTTTCAGAAACAAACAAAAAAAACCCCTCCACTCCTGTTGCTGTGTGTCTTAGCATGCATCCAAAACCACAAGATTACCATGGCAAATATAGACTAGATGTTGCCCCACTTTCTCTGACTTCTTATTCATTTCACAGTTTTGGTTAGTGTATAAAGAGGAATTTAGAAATTCTGTTCATAGAATACTGAATATGATGGCAAATGGCAAAATCCAATCCTTTTTATTATATAAACAATTACTTCTAACTAGTAGAAGAATTATTTCTATTATATTTTTCCAAAAGAATTTGTTTGAAGTTGTTCTTCAGCATTGCTCTACAGTCCCCATTTCATCAGCAAATAAAGGCAGCAGGAATATGAGGACAGAGTTTGTCCTGGAAAACATGAGAAACAAGAATTAGACAATCATGAGAAACAAGAATTAGACAATCAATGCTATTCATTTTGAGAACTGCAGCTTTCACTTGTGTCTTCAGGGCATTTTTTTTTCTGATTTCATTAGGATTTTAAAAAAAGGGACGCATGTAGGATGGATTGATTAGGTTCCAGGCCAGGAGGCCTATATGGACCAGTAATTGGAGCACTGAGAAATTGACTTCTGCCATTAAATGTTATGCTCAAATTTACAGAGTAGTAGTTGGGATGAAGGATCTGAAAAAATTCTGGTAGTCTGGGATCACCTTCCAGAGACCACTTAAATAATAGCCTGGAATGTGGGACAAGAGAAAACATGAAATTGTGTAGAAATGTTTTCTTAGGATTTCATGGTGAGACCAGAACACATGCCCACCTACGGGGATTTTTTTTCCTTTTACTCTTGATTTATAACCTTTACTCTTTTCTTATGACCCTTCTACTCATGTAAGAAGATTTTATTCTTTCTTTTGTGGCCCATAAAGCCTGTAATACTCAGGATGTGTGTCAACTGCCTTTGCTTCTGTTTGACAAGCTGGGCTGCTGTATTTCATCTGGTCTTGTTTCCAGCAAGTACTTACTCACTATCAGAGGGAGGAGCAAGACCTTTTGCTAAGAGGTCTATGTCAGGCTGCAAACAAGTTACAAGAGAGGATCCAAAAAGAAGGGGAACCTACCTGGGCCATATAGCAGCATCACAGACACCCTTGCCAGTGTAGCTGATTCTTCCTAACTCTCCAGTGTTTGGAATTAAGTCAAGTCAGCAAGAAGTGGGCATGCTCTGGTGTCACTGCTAATACTTTATTTCCACTTTTCATTTGTACTCTGTGAATGTCTACATGTGAAATGGGAGAATCAGGTCTCTAAATGAAGCCTGTGACATAGTTAGGACCAGCTCCAAAAGGGCTTCTCGACCTATTACCTTAAAAGTTAGGGTTTTTCTTGGTTGAGGGTTTTTTTTTTTTTTTGCTCAAAAGAAAACAACAGTAATTATATAGCAAATACACCAGCAATTTTTTACTATGTTTTCTGCTTTGTCATATTTACCATAATAATGATTACTTCTTTTTTGGATGGAAATCTTTGTCTAGGGAAGAATAGTAAGGAAATTGCAGGACATGAGCAAATTAGATAAGGGCAGTCAGATATAAAAAATATCCATAGCATCTTCTAAAGCAGTTGTAAATGTATGGGCCACATTCATGCTCGTATATTACCAACTATCCCCTGTTTCACTACTGAAAAAATATTCAAAAGATGTGGCTGGCCCTTGTGGAGATCTCCTTAAAAAATTATTCTATTTTTAACAAAACCATGCCTTTGTTATTCAAAAATATTCTCATCCTTTTAGGAGATCCTTAATCTGTTCCATGAATTATCCACTTATCAAAAGAACCGTGACTTTTATAGTATTTCAAACAGATTGTGAGGCACTGGGACAAAGCCTGTTGTAAACAATATTTCATGAGTGATGTTTAAAAAGACTATTTAACAGCATATCCCTGAGTGCTACCTCTTTGTAAGGTGATTACCTTTCATTTCCCTTTCTCATATGAAATTTTAACTTTATAAGGTATTTTTTCCTTTTTTTTCTCTTTGAGTTTTTCACTGGAAGTCTGCAAGCATCAGGGCAGAAAGTTGGAACAAAATCAGTCTGAAATCCATCGCTTAGCTTCATGCTGGACCTTGAGGTCTTGAATTAAAAAAAACTCATATTTTTATACCCTCCATGGTTTTGTAAACGAAGTTGATATTGCAGACATTGAAAGTTACTGCTAGTATAAATAATCGACCAGGAGAGAAGAGGTCTCTGTTTAATGAAATAAGGAAACGTCTTGCCCTTCTTTTCATTGCAGACACCAGGGTGTGATTTAAGATGAGAGGGTGCTGCTGTTGACCTGCCTGCCTTCTTCCTTTCTGACTTTGGCAGGTCATTTAGTTTATTTTTCTTTGCTTGAGTAGGAAGATAGTGCAAGGTTAAGCTCTCAGTGGTCTGTAATGTGCTGTCATGTTTTAATACTGAAATCTAAGTCAAAGTCAGCTAAATAAATATTGACTCTGAAGGTCTGGAAATAATTTCAGAGGTAACATTCCTTTTACACTGGTGACAAATCTGGGTTTTGCCTTTTTGCCTCTTGGGCCCATTAGGGTTGAAAAAATGGATCATTTTAACACTGAGACTGGATAACTTACTGATAATTACTACAGATTTACTAATGCTATTTCATTATTTTGGAACTCATTGAACCTGTTAGAAAACTGTTGGCATTTCTGTTACCAACACCAACTTTAGCTTTGCCACCTCTGTAGTTTCTAATTTTCTAATGTTGAACTTTCACAAAAAGTAGGTTTTTATTTGGAATGATCACTTTGTATGATTTGAAAAATGACCAAAATTAAGTTAACTTTTAAGTCTGTGAGAGAACGCAATTGGCTGTTGTAGTAAACTGCAATGTATTTTGCCAGCTGTAGCTAAATGGAAAATACAATCACCCTATTATTTGGAAAAGAGCAAATTAATCCAGATGTCTTTTTGTTGTTTCAAATAAGAAACATTTGCACTTACATTTTACATACATGACGTATAGCTGTTTTGGAACCAAGAAACTTCTGTTTTCTAATGTGTTTTCAATTCATATCATTATTATTTCTCTCACTGGGGATATATGTCTCTTTGTCAATTTACAAGTTATCAGTTACTACAGTAAAAATGATTGGTCTTGCAAGACTGCGAGTTGCAAAGGATGCAGAACACATATGCAGCATTCATTCTTGTCACAGGTATTTTTTCCTTTTTGCAGACCGTGCAGATGAAGCAGCAGATGCCTTCCCTTCCCCCAGCCTCACAAGATACTAAGGGTTTTGCTGCAGATGTTTTTTGTAGCCATGGTATTTGACAGTGAACCTTGATTTGCACCAGTGAAAATAGGCATGGCATTTTTCTGTAGGGAATTGTCTTGCTAGGTAAACTGTTGAAATAGAACAATCCTGTTAATTTACTGTGAGTTTCCATGGGATGGCATTATTTCATACAAATGGCTACCTAACTCTCAGGTCTTAACCCCTTCTGGTAATGGAATGAAGGGAGGAAGAAGCTTCAGGATGAACACCTTTATTTATTTTCCTTTCATTCTCTTTCAATATTAAACTACCTTTAGTATTTTTTTTACTGTGAAATTTAATTAACTTTCAGCTATATATTAAAGTGTTATTTAACACAAGTGACTTCTTTCTAAGTTTCTGGGTAAGATTTACTGAATACTCCAAGCAGCAGTGAGACAGGCTGCTGCTGTGGAGACAGATTTATCTGAAGGTGGGATGAACATAGTTTCGTCTTTGGGTATGTTCTATTTTGATTGTCTGATTCTAAAGACAGTGGGAAAACTAGTGCCAGAATCATGTAGATGAGTGATTCTTTGGCTCTTGTTCAAGAAACCCTCTGAATATTGGTAACTGCTTTGTTTTCAGTTTCCATACTCTGCAATAGATTAGTTAGAAGAACAGGGTAAGATTTTTCTGGAGCTTATCTAAAATTTTCTATACTGCTGTCCTGTTTACTCTGCTTCCTGATTATGAAATAGAAAAGACAGTAACCCTACTGGGGCTTAAATTTTTAGTAATGAAAAACAATCACTTCCCTGAAACTTATCTGTTATATTTGTTAATGCCTTGTAAAAAAAGAAAATAAACCCAACATATGTACAGGACTAGTACCAACATACATCCTCTCAGGGGATGTCTAGGCAAGGTTTGAAACCGTTGACACATAGTTTAGTTCTTTGTCATCAGGGGAATTACAGCAGGCAATTAGATTCTTGAAAAATGGCAGCCTTCAACATAAAAAACCCGAAAATTATATTTGAGGTATTTACATATTAATCTTTACAGCATCTGTGTTATCTTTTCCAGACCCATGACTTTTTGCACAAAATTGTCAGATGCCCACCACTAGATAAGCCTTTCTTACTTGTTTTTAGTTCTTTAAATTAATTTAATTTAATTTAAGTGCTGAACTGTATTTTGGAGTTGCTCCCCACTACATTTTTTTCATTATCTCTGACTTAATTTTTGTGAGCCATAAGAGAAATAAAAATCCCCTATTGTTGCCCTACTAAGTTTATCTCCCAGGTATATCCAGACAAGGTAGCTTTGAAGGTACCTTTTTGCTATTTGAAGTAACTTCATGGTGATAGTGACATCATGTTGTTTATACTGTAGAAGAACGTTGTCTCCAAACACCTCTTATCAAAAGTTAGAGCTCCGGCTGGAGGAAGGACTTAAACAGAATAAAAAAAAATATTTTTATTTATTTTCTGAGTCCAGAGCAAAGGCCAGACTGTGGTTTTCATGGGTTGCTTGCCCTTTAAAGCTATAAATTACAGTTTAGGTTTCTGGGTGCTGTACTAAAAAGCAGTGGACTTCTAAGACAACCCTCTATACATAAAATATGCTTTTGACTTGGGAAGAGGCAGGCTATGACTCAGGATTAAGTCAAAATGATGAATGGAGTTTACTGAAAATGATATTAGAAGTTTGATGGTGAGTACGACTACACCAAGAAGGGCTATTTATGTCCTTTAAGGTAAGCTATGAAAAGCAAGAACCTCTCAGCACTAACTGTAATTTTCTTGGCTTTTGGCAACTGAGAGCAGGCTCCACAAGATTTAATATTTATTTTTAAGTGGAGAAGGGGGAGGAAAGAAAAAAAAAAACAGTAAGAATTTTCCTGGTCTTTTTTTTCATGTAGTTGCCATTCTGTAGTGGTCAGCATGCTATGAATGGTGGATTTGACTAAAAGCACAGGCTATCACTTAAAGGAGAGAGAGGAATTAAAAAAACAGATAGCAAGACGAAGCCTCTAAAACCTCTACAGTCAAACTCCAGAAGGTGTGTGGGAAGGTGTAACCAGGGGAAGTATTATCCCTTCCACAGCTGGATAAGAGAGCAGGTACAGACAGAGCTCTCCCCTCTAGTAGACAGCAACATCTTTTTTTTTCCCCTGCAAGATGTCACTAGCCTTCTGATTGAGCAGAGCTGCACAGCTCCCTTCTTGTTACAGTCACCTCCTGTTGTTTTTCTACAGCTGACAAGGTTGTCCAAAGATGAATTAACAAACATATGTGACAAACAGCAATCCCCCTTTCCCATGTCATACAAAGAATGAATAGCTTACTATAGCAAAAGAAAATTTTGGGACAACTACAGTTACTCCAAACCTAAAAACCTACTCATATTTGTATCATACCCATCCTTTGTAAAATAAAGTCATTGTAGTAACCTTCCACATTGCCTCCAACAATTGGCAGTTATGCAGTATGGTTCATATATTACAGGCAACACAGTATTATTTCACATTTCAATATGAATTCTGTTTTTATGAAGCCTTGACTTCTCACACCAACTGAATTCTGACAGGTTCTCTAGCACTTGCTGAAGCTCTAATCTAGTAGTTTAAACTACATGGGCAATCTCTTATGTTCATCTTCTACTCCACTAAATTTCATGGCACACTGTCTGAGTCCAGCCGTTTGCTTAAATCAATCACCTGTCAGGAAAGGCTTTTGGATGTTTTCTAGAAAGCCTTAATTCTGAACATAAGAGGCTCAAGTGTTTGCGAGCATCCAGTTCTTGTCTGCAACATATGAATAACTTAACAAACATATGCATTTTAAATGAATTACAAAACAGTTTTAAAATAAATGTTAAATGTCAGTTTGGGTTTTCTCTTCAAGCCTTAACATGTCCAAATGGTTTGGCTTGAAAATGCATCTTTTCTATTGAGCTCCAGTAATTATTTTAGCAGCAGTAGCCTGCTATGTTGACAGATTTCAGCTTGAAAAATTAGGGCAATTGCCTGTGGCTATGAATCATCCCTGAGGGATTTGTGGATGTCTGTCCAGCTGTTGTAGTTTTACATGATTGCTAGAGAGCAGGTTTTGAGAATAAGTCCTTTGCAGCAGCATCTGGCTTGCTTTAGTGAAATATGTACAACCCTGCTAAAGTGTGTACAATGCTGCACTTCTAGTGTGCTTTTGGAGCCAGCTCCTAGCTTTTGGTTGAATGCTGTAGAGCTCATTTACCTTTTCACTAGAAAAAAAAAGCCAGCATCTGTTCTGTTTTTGGGGTTTTTTTACAGCTAATGAAATCAGAGATTTACCTTAGTTGGACAAGGAAATAATATTTACCCTGATGTTCTAAAAATCATATATCATCTGCTCATTTCTAGGAATAGATTTAGTCAGTATCCACCGCAGCAACCTTTTACTGTGTTGGTGTGGGGATGTAGACTATCTAAAAATATCCCCCTGAAGTTAATACTGCCCTGCCATAAGGAGTTCACAGCAGATAAAATTGCTAACTCAGCTTTGTGTACTTCTGGCTTTCCTGGTAGGCAGCATAATTAATAGGTACAGTTCAAATAGATGTTATCCTGCAGCACAGCATACGGTGACTCCTAAAGAGCCAGAAAATTATGAGCAGGCTTTATATAAGTGCTAAGTATCAGTCATTTTCATATTTTAGTGAATGCAAGTCTTACAGAAGGGAAGTACTAGCAGTAGTCTGTAATGGGCCTAAAACAGAGACTTCAGTGCACCATGAGTACTTAGTGTTTGTAACACTCTCACAGTTTCCCTCATAAGCATTTTTGGTGTCATCTCTGGAACTTTTTACCACATACTGTTCTGTAGTATGGTCTTACTAATTGACCTGAGTAAATGGCTCTATTTATTTGAAAGGGACAGGATACTTGCATGGGTACTGATTTTAAGTGTTCAAATACATTTTTGCAGAAGCAAACAGGAAAATTAAATGAATTTATTCACAGGTGTTGTACATCTGAAATATGAACTATTGTTGGGAATCAGAAATAGTCTAGGTCCAGGGGACTCCTAGATCCGTGCTGGGGTAAGACATGGGCCACACATAATGCTCCACTGTTCATCAAGTCTTCCTGTACCATCATGGGCAAACCTATGCAGAGCACCTCCAACGTGACACTAGTGATATACCTATGCGCACCTGCATTGCCATCTGGTGCTATGAAATTAGACCACTACCCTTCCTGTTTTTGAAGCTGCTGCACGCTAAAGAGAACCTCGCTGGTACCCTCAAGTACAAATTCTAAAGAAGTTCATTCACACACTTGTTTCACAGGCTGTAGCAGCTGTATCACTTTAGAACACAGTCCAAATCAGCCACCATTTCACATTTAATTGGGATATGACAGCATTACTCACTTTGTGGGACCAGCTCCCAGTAAAAAACTTAAATTCTTCACATAGACCAAGACATACTCAAGGTTCCCCACTCTCTTTTCATTTTTTTCTGGCACTCACTTTGTTCTGAACAAGTTTCTCTACCCTGTTCCCAAAGTGGAGTTTTGCAATCCCTGCCGTAGGCTCTGTAATGCAGCGTGCCCTTTCTGATGCAATGAATAGTGCACTAAGGCTTCCAGTGGACTATTTCTATTTCNGAAAAAAGAAGAAAAAAGAGAATATGAATGAGAAGAAGATATAAGGAACAGGGTGCTGACTTTTGAATTATGAACTACTGAGCAACGATGCTTAGCAATGATACATCTAATTGGTAGGTCTAGTACCAATCTATATCTGATATTGGTATATCTGATTTTGAGAAGTAGTGGGTGATTTTCTTAGAAGATGTCTTATTCTATGAATAACTCTATGAACAAGTTTCTATTCTGTGAAAAACTATATTGTATATTCTGATCTGAATAGCCTGAAATGTTTCAAAGGTATTGTATGTCACACCTGATATATGTTCACTTACCAAAGTGAACATTAGATCAACTAAAATGATCAAGAACACTTAATGTTATTCCGGGGTACCCTGATATTTCTACCGCTCTCTAACTCTTATGTATTTGGTGAGGAGATAAGGAGGTACGATAAAGTAGATATATACATATCTTGAATGCGTCCCTTAAGGTGTTGTTGTTGTGGTGGTGGTGGTGTTCTTCCACTTTCTTCCCCTGTGTTGTTTATATCTTCCAGTTGAACATTCTTCACATATTTTTTCACATTTTTTCAGTGTCAGGCAGTAGATCCCTAACTTACCAGTGATGATTTTGAAGAACTGAGGCCTTTCAGCCACCCAGACTTCATTTTACTTTCATTCCTTGTAGTCCGTATCCTGTGTCTGTGTAAAACAAAAACAAAAACAAAAACCCAACAAAACCCAACACAAACACTCCTCNGCAGCAACCTTTTACTGTGTTGGTGTGGGGATGTAGACTATCTAAAAATATCCCCCTGAAGTTAATACTGCCCTGCCATAAGGAGTTCACAGCAGATAAAATTGCTAACTCAGCTTTGTGTACTTCTGGCTTTCCTGGTAGGCAGCATAATTAATAGGTACAGTTCAAATAGATGTTATCCTGCAGCACAGCATACGGTGACTCCTAAAGAGCCAGAAAATTATGAGCAGGCTTTATATAAGTGCTAAGTATCAGTCATTTTCATATTTTAGTGAATGCAAGTCTTACAGAAGGGAAGTACTAGCAGTAGTCTGTAATGGGCCTAAAACAGAGACTTCAGTGCACCATGAGTACTTAGTGTTTGTAACACTCTCACAGTTTCCCTCATAAGCATTTTTGGTGTCATCTCTGGAACTTTTTACCACATACTGTTCTGTAGTATGGTCTTACTAATTGACCTGAGTAAATGGCTCTATTTATTTGAAAGGGACAGGATACTTGCATGGGTACTGATTTTAAGTGTTCAAATACATTTTTGCAGAAGCAAACAGGAAAATTAAATGAATTTATTCACAGGTGTTGTACATCTGAAATATGAACTATTGTTGGGAATCAGAAATAGTCTAGGTCCAGGGGACTCCTAGATCCGTGCTGGGGTAAGACATGGGCCACACATAATGCTCCACTGTTCATCAAGTCTTCCTGTACCATCATGGGCAAACCTATGCAGAGCACCTCCAATGTGACACTAGTGATATACCTATGCGCACCTGCATTGCCATCTGGTGCTATGAAATTAGACCACTACCCTTCCTGTTTTTGAAGCTGCTGCACGCTAAAGAGAACCTCGCTGGTACCCTCAAGTACAAATTCTAAAGAAGTTCATTCACACACTTGTTTCACAGGCTGTAGCAGCTGTATCACTTTAGAACACAGTCCAAATCAGCCACCATTTCACAACATTTAATTGGGATATGACAGCATTACTCACTTTGTGGGACCAGCTCCCAGTAAAAAACTTAAATTCTTCACATAGACCAAGACATACTCAAGGTTCCCCACTCTCTTTTCATTTTTTTCTGGCACTCACTTTGTTCTGAACAAGTTTCTCTACCCTGTTCCCAAAGTGGAGTTTTGCAATCCCTGCCGTAGGCTCTGTAATGCAGCGTGCCCTTTCTGATGCAATGAATAGTGCACTAAGGCTTCCAGTGGACTATTTCTATTTCTTTAGAAAAACTTTTTTTTTTTTCTATACATAACACGGTATCAGCAAGAAATTAACAAACACCCCTTGATGTTTTGGCATTGTCAGTTACGTGTCCCACAGGCAAGGTAAACAAAACTCATGGTGGGAAAGAAATACTTAAACACCTGAACTATTTGTGGACAGTATCTCATAAAGGTTTAAGAGTCCTATATCAGATTCTTACGTTTCTTGATATCGAAAGTAATCACATACAGCTGAGACTAAGCANTAAAATGATCAAGAATACTTAATGTTATTCCAGGGTACCCTGATATTTCTGCCGCTCTCTAACTCCTATGTATTTGGTGAGGAGATAAGGAGGTACGATAAAGTAGATATATACATATCTTGAATGCGTCCCTTAAGGTGTTGTTGTTGTGGTGGTGGTGGTGTTCTTCCACTTTCTTCCCCTGTGTTGTTTATATCTTCCAGTTGAACATTCTTCACATATTTTTTCACATTTTTTCAGTGTCAGGCAGTAGATCCCTAACTTACCAGTGATGATTTTGAAGAACTGAGGCCTTTCAGCCACCCAGACTTCATTTTACTTTCATTCCTTGTAGTCCATATCCTGTGTCTGTGTAAAACAAAAACAAAAACAAAAACCCAACACAAACATCCCCCCCCAATCAAGCGAGGACTTTGACTTTCTTTTCCTTTACCTTTGAGATGTTTAATGCAAAACAGAATGAAGTATGAGTTCTTTACCATTCCTCTTACTGACCAAAATTCAGGAACATAATCAATTATTCTCATTGTAAGCTTTGATAGGAATTTCACCCCACTTCCTCCATGTGATCGTGGAACCTTTTCACACAGTTTCTTTTTGCATATATAGCAAATGTTTCAACATACAGAAAGAGCATATTTATCTTTAACACCTGCCTGGTCAGAAATCATTTCCAGTAAGGAACAAGTCCAAATGCAGTCAACAGCTGCAAGAAAAAAAATATTCTTACTGTTAGCATCAGTCTATTTGTGCCTTATTCGGAGAGTCATGCAAGTTTTCTTTGAGAGATGTGTTAATGTCTATATTTTATGTCCTGGGTTTGTGTCACACTCTGCAATGAAAGATATTTTTTCTTTTATTTCTTTTGGATAGCTGGGTGCTAGCTTACTTCATCCCATTTACTTCTTCCACCACTTTTCATTTATGGTTATCACCATTCCATAACAATCATGTGTTGATATTTTATTTATATATGTCATATGTGTGTTCCTTGCAGCTCTTTTATGGCCTTTTTGTGCTCCTCACCAGGACTGAGTATGCCTCTGAGAGAGCAGAGGTCCACTGGCTGCAGATAAATCTCCACAGATTACATCTTTAACAATACTTCACTGAAATTGGTTTTCCTGTTTTCTAAAACACTAATCATCTCCAAATGAAAACTGTAAAAATCCTAACAATAATGTTAACCAGCAATGAAACCTTCCTGTATTCAGAGACTTAGTAGGTGCTACAAAACCATATCTGTGAACTATAGAAGGAACTCAATGTACCTAAAATCCTAGATTGTATCAGTACTAGCAAATTGACCAGTTCTGAGCATATTTCTGGACACTGAGCTTGGGCAGTGAGCTTTCTTACAACGATAAGCTGTTGGATTGACACTGGTGTGGTTTTGGCTTGTGCCCTCTGAAATTCTCCAAAACAACTGCCCGATGTGGCTCAAGAATTAGCAGTGGGAAAGGGCCACATGATCTGGATGGTGGTTTTAGATGAGAGCAAAGCTAGTTTTTGAGAAGAGAGTGTAGGTAGAAATGCACTGGCACCCCCTGGATACAGAATAGTTTGCGATGGTAGAGAGCTGCAGTGGGAGACAGCAAGTGAAAAGTGAGCAGCACTGCAAACTTCACTCTGCTGTTCATAATTATCATGTCAATGTAGCTGCAGGAAGTCACACAGTTTAAAAATAAATTAATAAATACATGAAGAGCCTGAAGTCACCATATCCATACATTCCTTATGTTACACATTCATCTACCTAGTACCTCATTATTTTTTTAACGAAACAACTAATTATTTTCTAGGAAACATGAAGACCTTTAAAAACCACCATGATTTAGCTAATTAGTCCCTCAACATATCCCAGGGAGCAAACAAATTAACCATCCGCTTCCCTCACTGAAACCTGCAATTTTTCTCTGTTTCTTTGATCACTGTAATTACCAGAGAGATTAATACTACTGCTGCTGTCCTCTGACTGCTTTAAAACAGCCTAACATGAAGCACAAGGTCATTATGGTTATTTACTAGATGCTTTGATAAAACTAAATTCATTGTAACCAGATAAGAAAACAGTTTTTTACTCTTGGGTGCAGGGAGGGGTGAGCAGAGGTGAAAATTTTCTTTCCATAAACTGTTTTTGCACCTCTGCAGATTCATTCTTGCTCCCAAATGTACATTGTTCTGTAATCTATGCATGGATAGGTTTTCTGTCCCGAGAGTAGTATAACTACCAGTACACTGTTGTAGCGAAACGTCAGAAAGTGCCTGTGTTGTCCTGTAGGCTTACAACTAGCAGATGGAAAACAGCAGCCTCTAGCACTTGAGTAGATGTGATGTTGTGATACAAAATAGTTGTATATAGGATTTTTATGCAGTGTTCTCTTCCACAGGCTGAAGGGAGCAGATGTGTATATCTTCAGAAAAATACAGACTAACTGGGATTCCTTTTCTTCTTCTTTCCCTTTTATGTTCCTGGATGCAATTTAATGATTGTACTTTACATCATGTTCTCTGTGAAGTTTTATTTTTTCCCTTCAGTTTTCCTAGACCTTACTTCAGCTATTTCAGCACAGCTTTATCATCCTCCAGAAATGCTGCCAGTTGTTAGCCCATCCCTGGAGTGGGGAATAGTCAGGGCCCATATTCTACACAGGTTAAATGTAAGATAGCTTTTTAATCAATATTTCATTGGGAGCAATAGCAGGTTTCCGGTAGCCCCAGAACCGCAAAGGGTGTTAGCTGCCCATGAGACCCTCACTGTGCTGGCCCCACCTCACCATGCAAAGGGTCATACGGGCAGGCCACTGAATATACCATGTTGTAGATTTTGTATCTTTTCAGATATTGCCAGTACCATTCTGGATGTTTGTAGAAAAACACAAAAAAGTGCTGGGTAGCCAGTAGGCTGAACGGCAGATAAACAACAGTCCAGCAAAGACAATATATAAAACAGTTGCCTTTTGCTATACCAGAAATTTAAGATAGATAGTTCTTTTTCCCAGGAGCAGGTCTCTCTAAAAACAGTTGAGGAAAGACTGGTCATCCTTCTTATTGTTAGCAGCTCTTCTTACTTTCCTTTTTTAATACCATTACTTGGTGTGGTGGGTTAACCTTGGCTGGACACCAGGTGCTCACTAGGCCCCTTTGTCACTTCCCCCTTCAGCAGAATAAGGTGAAGAAAACAAGATTAAAAACTCTTGGGTTAAGATAAAGTCATTTTAATTAAAGCAAGAGCCAATGCTACACACGGAAGCAAAGGAAAAACAAAGATTTTATTATCTGCTTCCCATAACCAGCAATATCTGGCCACTTCTAGGGAAGTAGGGCTTCAGTATCTGTAGTGGTTGCTCCTGGAGACAAACGTTGTAACAATGAATGCCCTCCTCCTCCTCCTTTCCCTTTGCTTTTATTGCTGAGCTGCTGCCATATGGCATGAAGTATTCCTTTGGTCAGTTTGGGTCAGCTGTCCTGGCTGTGTCCGCTCCCAAGATCCTGCCCACCCCTGGGGCCCTGAGCTTACTGGGTGGGTGGATGCTGGGGAGACAGCCTTGATGCTGTGTAGGCACTGCTCAGCAGTAGCCAAAACACTGGTGTGTCTTCAACACCTTTCTAGTTGCCAATGCACCACACGGGACTATGAGGGCTGCTATGAGGAAAATGAACTCCATCTCAGCCAGACCCAACACACTCGGAAAGAAATAATTCTTGAAGTTCTTCCCATGCAATCAGTAAACCACTTTCTGAGGTGATCTTCTTAGTTTTTCCATTATGCTTTGGAGTTCAAACTTCTTCAACTCTTCTTCAAATACCATTAAAATAGTCTTGCAATTTTCTACAGAAATCTATTCTGTATTTCAACCATGAGCTATCCTAGGAAAGGCTGAATGAGAAATAATCTGTTCTGATAGACCGTAAGCATCTGAGGAGAAGCAGTTTTAATAGGAGTTCAATTTTTTAAGTCCTTCTGTAACATGAATTTGATAGGAAGGTTTTAAACAGAAGTTAAATGCAATTTTTTCTCCTTTTTTCCTGCACAATATTGGGGCTCTTCTTAAAAAGGTCAGGGAAATAAGTTTACAGCTATTTAGGCACCTTATTTTATTGCAATGGCAGATGAAGATTACAAATTTTAAATAATTAGACACCTAATTCCTGCCTTTTTCTAACTTTAGAGTGGGTATTCACAATGTCTTGCTGTAAGCAGCTAACCTGGTAATCTGAATCACCCTCTTGAGAACTCACTATACTATATAAGGAGCTTGAACTAAGGCCATAAGAACCAGAGAACTTAAAGCCAAATATTGTCACTGACTTCTTCCCTAGGTGCCTCTCCCATGACTGCCCTGTTCTTCCTAGCACTAAAGTCACTATAGAATAAGGAATGTAGAAACCCATGTGGCACTATTCGGGGAATGGTCAGAAACAGAACTTCAACCTCATAGGGATTAAAACACATCTTTCTGTGATGAAGTTCTGCAGTGAAGTTCTCTTTCTGATACTGGTCAGAGGATCCCAATTCCGATACTTCTGAATGTCTAAGCTTTTGTAAAATTCTGAGCTGCAAGACCTGTGAGATATCCAAGCCTAAGAACCACGTTGTGCTTGAAAACATCACAAAATAAACAGAATATGTGGATATGGGAAGTAGATTGCACATGCTGATAAGTGCTTCTGCAAATGTAACCGTGCTAGTGCCATATTCCTGCAGAGTGATGTTTTTTTAAGTGTGCTACTTATAAAATAACTTTGTGTAGCAGTCTGTTTTTTTTTAATTTTTAGCACAACCCTTCTTGTGTTTACTTTCAAAAAATGTAAGTTTTAAGAGTGGGTGTTAATAGAATTGGTTTCAAATTATATATTTAAAGAAAAGTGTTTCTATTTATGGTACACAATCACAACAAACCAAAACCACATATTTTCTTATTTTTTTCTTAAGCATGAATTTCATAATTCATCATTTCCAACACATAATCATATTTTTTAGTAATGCAGTCTTACGTCTTTAAAAGGAAAAAGAAAAAGAAAAAAAGACTTTGACAGACCAGCATATTGCCAGGGGAAGGCAAAATAATTGTGCTGGATTGCCAAGCTGACATAAAAGTCCCATGACTATCTGTTTGGTTGGGGTTTTTCCCATTGAAATTCATGACTTCCACTCTGGTTTCTGTTAACTAAAGAATACATTTCAAGGTATTTCATGTTTTCAGAGGTGGAATGGTTTTGTGGTCTGAAAGTTAGGCTGAGGCTAAAGAGCTAAAAGAGGTGCGGTTCCTTGCTCTGAATATCTGAGTGATCCTGAAGAAGTCACTAGCCTCTCACCCAGTTGCCATATTTCTTGCTTACTAATGTCTCAGGTACAGGAATAAGGGATACACAGAAAACAAGGAATGTACTTCTTATTCAGTAATTTATTAATGCAAGGACTGTAGAGGCTGACACAGTGTCAAGAACAATTTTACTGAGAGCTGTAAGTATGTAAAAAAAATTAAGTCCTCAGATTTAAAAATTTTGTAAAATTGAACTGATGCCTTTGTGTTGCACTTTGTCTAACGTTGGATCCCATTTTGCTAATGACTTCTTTACATTTTTCTGGTATTACTTTCTGCAAATGGTAATATCCTTGCCTATGTTTATAAGGAACACAACAAATGTATTTAATTCCTCTTTTCCATTTAATGACAAACAGAATAAATAATCCCTGCAGAATTAAATTATTTGAGGCTTACTCAGAGGATTTCGGCCAATGGAGGGAGCTTAAATTGAAAAGGATTGATTTGAATATGCAACCTCAAGAAGCTCATGTTGGTGCTCTGTACAAAATGCTGGCAATTAAATATTGCAAGTGGTAACAAAAAGACCTTTCTCTTTCAAATGAGAGACTGCACCTTTCAGAAGGTAGTGGTATTGTAAAGAAAGTAGTGTTGTAAAAAAATATTACGTTTCTACCTAAAGTGTCATAGTGCATAAGAATTTAGTGATGTCCTCAGAAAGAGAGACAAATAGAAGAAAATGAAGGTATTTCTGAACAGATACGTTCACCTCAGTGGCTATATTATGCAAATCGGTTCAGCTTCTGTGTTAAAAATTTAGCACCACTAAAGGGTTTCCACTTTGTTACTGGCTGAATCTCTTTATACATTTTTCTGAAAGACCAGGTTAGAAAGTCTGCACTTTGGCTTATGCTAAGAGAAGAAAATAACATTACTCAAAAGTTGTTTTGGAGATGTGGGAGTCCACCCCAAATAACAGGTCCAGGGACAGCAGCCTAATCCTAGGAGTTAATCATCTAGTCCTATGAGATCTCAGGGAGGAATTACTTCTTCTATACATATAAAAGCAAAAATAAATATTCAGTGGCATCTTTCCAGCCTCTCACATGGAAGTTACCACCTGCATTGATTATGACCCTTTGCTAAATGCCATTTCCATCTTCCTTTCCCAGAGGCATCCTGGTAGTCCTTACAATGTTCTGCCTCAACTGCCTTTGCTAAAGAATACTTTTATTTCCACATCTTTCAAATGTGAACTAATTGAAATTAATTACAGACACATAGTATCTGGTTTTGACCTGTAAGAAACCAGTATGTTTCTAGACGGCTGTTGTCACAGACAACAACTAAAACAGGACAATGAAGGAGGGTGCCGAGCCTGCACAGTAGGGACCAGCATTCCACATAGATTCAGAAGTAAGGCTGAAATGCAAAAAATAAAGTTGCTATGGTCTATAGCTGTACTTCAGACTTAGCTTGACTTTCAAATATTCTTTTCAGTGTAAAGGTGCAAATTAGAGATTTAGTATAAAAACTTATCCTTTCTTATCTTTTTTAATATGAATGTGTTCTGAATGTGAGAAGCATCAAATTGTATTTCAGAGGGACTTATTTTGTTTAAGCAGATTGCACATGGATACATAGTGAACATGTAACCACTCTAAAATTTCTCTTTAATGCTATTAGAGAGTTCAAGTATGCTAATCAGTTTTCATTAAATGCTTGCTAACTAACATACACCTATAATACATTTCCATGAAATTCATCATGGTCTTCACTCTATCTCTACAAAAGTTATTAATGTAAAAAAAAAAAGCTCAAATAGAACATTCAGTATCTCTAACATCTAAAGCAATTTTTACAATTAAATTTTAAATTTCTCTTAAATTTTAATTAAATTTTATTAATTAAATTGTTTCAGAATTTAACTTAAATTTAATTCTTAAAATATAGAACACTTATAGCACCTTTAATGTTTTTAATTGCACTTCATTGTGGATGTAGATAGTTATGGTTCCTTCAACAGAAAAATCCAGCTTCTTCCTTGCTATGTGATTAGAAGTGACTGGACACAAACCTCTGCTTCCATGGATGCTTAAATGATTGGTGAACTGCATACGGTTCTGATACATCTGGTATTAAAATAATTTAAGAGTGAAGAATTGTATTTCATTACCTGCTTAGTAAAAACAAAGGAATATTTGATAATTAAAGCTGCTACTGAAGATACAACTGTAACAGACAGGTTTAATTTAACTAGGTTGGGCAGCATAGTGGTGAAAGGCTTCACACCTCTGGATTCACCCTGGGTAAGCAACCCTGAAACAGAATATTTGTTGGGTTAGCTAGCTCATGCTGAGTTCTACACATCATGTCTTCACTGCTACTGTTTGCCCGAAGCACTTTTGTTAAATAACCATGGGAAAAAACAAGGGTATTCTCATTATACTTTCAGTTTCAGAGTTTTGCCATAACTTTAGCTTGTGCTTGAACAGCCCTTCCAAACATGAAAAGATGTGGGTGTGTTCTCTTGGAGAAATTTGTTTTAAACTTAAAATTCTGCATGTAACTTTTTCCACTTGAGTCAGTTCCTTCCTTCATGCAACATTCACACTTGCTATGACAAACTTTTTTTTTTTTTCCCCAGTTCTGCTGGAGTTAGCTACTTCTTTCCATAAGCTTTCTCCTACAGAGTTCATGGTTTCTTTCAGTATTCCTTCTGAAACGAAATTGATTCCAAAGGGTGACAGGAAACCTGAATCTGTAAACTGAAGAATATTGGAGCTCAATCTGAGAAGCCTCAGTAGATTTATTCTTCAGAAAGTTCTGCTGATATGTAAAGATTTTGTGAAAGGACGATGCTGTGATGTCACCATAATAACACCTAAGAAGGAGGTGGGAAAATCCCAACAATTCAATGAAACAGTGTCAAATCAAATTTTATCTAAATGAAAAGTTTTAGTTGACAAAGCTACATTTTTGCAGAATTTTTCCTTTGAATAGGTTTGAAGAGCTTGTTTCTATTCCAAATGAAAACAGGTTTCAAAATCCAGCTCTACATTTTCCATACATTTCTCAGGAATATCTAATTCCACTCGCATTTTTATTTCTGTCAAAAAAAATCTCACAAAACGCAGCTGGCATCATGAAGGAGAAAACCTGCCACTCTCGAGAAAAAATCCAGAAAGCACTGAGGGACAAGTTTCCGTTGCCATCTCTTACCACAACAGCATGTGTAGGATGAAGTCCTTAATACATAGAGACGTAACTCAAGGAGTTACTAGATGTGACAGAATGGTTGCCACCTACCTAATGCACAAGATGGAAAGCCAGAAATTCAGATCCAGGTGTCTGGACTCTCTTATTTATATAATGTATTGGTGGAGTTTTAAGCCTTTTTTTTCCCCCAACATACAAAATGGGCCCAAAAATAGTGATACCTTACTATCTGAGCTGATACAGAGATTGATTAGATGTTGTGGAAGACTGCATCAAGCTAAAACATATATAGCCTCTTATCAATAGATGCTTCTTCTGTACATTTTGTTGAATTATTGATAATTATAGATTGAAGTCCAGTTTAACTCTTTTGAGACAGAGATACGTATTCAGGGATGTGATTTAGCATTGCAAGTTGAAGGGTTTCATGGAATGCAGTAGAAATCAAAGAATGAAAGGAGAGAGGGTTAGTGCTGCATTAACTTGCTTCAGAGTTTTCTGGTTTTTTTAAATAGATTTACTCAATTTAGTTACTTGAATTTTTTACATATTTTTAATTTTATTTTTATTTTATAAGTTTAATTAATTTACTTAAGTTGTAGGAGTAAATGCTGTGATAAGAAATAATAAGGATGTAGGGGAAAAGGCGGTGTCTTCAGGGTTCTTATTTTCTTCTACTTTATCTTCTATACAATATTTCAACAGTAACATGCATTTCCTTTCTCATGCCAGTCTGAGTTTCTCCTGCAACATTTACTGAAATATTTGCCAAGATAATGTGTTATATGTGTTGTCAAGTGAGCTAGTCAGAATAAATCGCTTCATCGGTAGTCAGTTATTTGTAGAATTCATATATGTGATATCTTTGTTTGCTTCAACTTAAGTCCTGCTGGAAAACTGATTCAGTTGTAACTACCATAGTTCCTAGCAGTGTGTGATATACACCTTTTTTCCTCTTTGTGTTGTATCCTTTATCTACAAGGGCAGCATGGGCATGGCTGCCCATTCTTTCCGCCATAGTTTTGCTTCATAGAGGGACGGGGGAACAGTGACCATGATTTCACAGAACTACCCAGCACTTTCCTTAAAACTGTCTGCTGTCAACCCTGAGGTGTGCAGTCTGTGCAGTTATTGGAAAGGAAAACTGAAGTGTTTGGCTTGAGCTACTCCTTATTGCATTGCTTCTATTAACTGATAATGTGCCAGACCTCTCAGCTCTTCCCTAGTGGTTACATGTAATAACCATTTTCTTCTCCACTTAGTCCATTTTCTATGCCACATAATGCGTCTTTTTCTATCCACTTTTCCTTTCCTTCATTTTCCTATAAGAGGCTCTGAACACCATCTATCAGCAAAGAGGCAAAGATGAAGTGGAAGAAAGAGGGGCTCAGAGGGCTGCTTAGTGGCATATGAAATGCACACATTGTTTATTTGTTTCCCTTTAGTTCTGTACACCTTTACATACATCAGTAGATCAGAAGTTTGAAGGTCATGATGAAAAAGATGAAGGCTGTTTTGGAGTAAAGGCAAAATTGAAAATTTTACACTCTTCTTTTGTATTATTTTAGTTGAACCCAAAGACTGTATACCATTTAGTGATTGATTAATTATTTATGTATTACATAGTTTTACTTGTCACTCATATAAGTAGATGCATGTAATGCAATGATTATCAGAGGTTTAAATGTGATATTTGTGAATATACAGTTGCAATTAGCTGGAGTGCAAATGCAATTAAGGTAGCATCATGTGCTATCTTAATTTTATGTAAGGATTTTTTCAGGTACAGCCTTAAAAATATGGGCAGACCTTATGTCCCTGAGAATAGGATTTCTCTGTACTGTGGATATTTTAATTAAATATTTCCATCCTAAGAATGTATTATAGACAAAATATCTAGCGAAGAATCACACAGAATCACAGAATCACAGAATGTTAGGGATTGGAAGGGACCTCGAAAGATCATCTAGTCCAATCCCCCTGCCGGAGCAGGAACACCTAGATCAGATCACACAAGAACACATCCAAGCAGGCTTTAAATGTCTCCAGAGAAGGAAACTCCACCACCTCTCTGGGCAGCCTGTTCCAGTGCTCTGT